>WIGM01001177.1:0-11746 GCA_014235935.1 Colletotrichum musicola
CCGCTCGAGCTGTCGAACCTCAAGACGGTTCGATCCTTTGCCCAGCAGACGTTGGACATGCTCGGCCATGACAAGCTCGACTATCTCTTCCTAAACGCGGCGCAGAACAAGAGCGCCGCGGAAAAGGGGCCGTTTGGGTCTAAATGGTGCGAATCGTACATCGTGAATCATCTTTGTACGTCCTCTACCTCACACAGTCTTTTGGTTGACAAGACCTAAGCTGACATCGCCCGCCACTTAGCCCAGCACTATCTCGTCCACCTGCTCAGGAACAAGCTTGTCGAGTCGCAGTCGCGCATCATCTTTGTGAGCTCGGGAGCGGTTCGCAACGTTCCCGACACCAGTGAGTTTTTTGGCCGTTCAAGCCCGCTTCAGCTGACCAAACCACGTAGGCGTCTTGGCTAAGGATTTGCTGGGAGGTGCTGGGACCAAAGACATGACCATTTACTGCGAGACCAAATTCGTGCAGCTACTAAACGCCCACTGGTGGCGGCGCCAGCTGAAGGGGTCCGCCACGGTGCTCGCCGTGAGCCCTGGCCTCATCCCTGGGACCGGACTTGGCAGACACGGCTCTTTCCAAATAACAACGGATATGCCCGATGCGAAGAGCATTGCCGAAGGTCGGTGGTCTTGTACTTTCTGTATTGGCAGTGTCCTGTCGTGGCATCTGAGACTGACATCTCAAACAGGCGGATCGAATCTTCTGCGAGCTTTTACGGTCTCGGACTTCCCGTCAGACGACGAGCAGATATTTTTCACTTCATGGGGCGAGTGGTGGGGCAAAGATGTGTATCAAAACACCTTGGATCAACAACTGCAGGACAAGTGGAGTCCAAGCAAGGAACAGATCGAGGGCGAGGAAGGCCTAGCTTGAGTACACCTCAAGATACTGTACTATCACTCCTGACATTAGCAATTGAGCAGTTTTGAACCTGCTGCGAGATGTTTGGTACAGGGGCACCCATCTATCTCTTCGAATCTGGTGCTAGGACGGGCGGTGTGGTTCAGCACCGGTATCTGAGGTGACAGTCCGCTACACGAGATGACATAGAACAAAAACATCAAAAACATACAACACCAGGTATTCGCTGGTCGTCACCGACCCAACTACTAATCCGGCCCTCACTAATACTACTTGTTGGAGGGAAGGCATTATGAACCTCTGGAGTTCTGCGCTGGTGTTGGGACGATGAGTTTCTTGCCCGGTTGAATAAGCTTGATCCGTTCCCTGACGGTTCTGGATGCGGAACCGTTATGGTTCCTAACTCCGTTTTCCCTAAGCTTCTACTTACACTCCTGCCAGGGCACACTCCTGCCCACACACCTACTCACACACCCATCCACACACCCACCCAAACTACTTACTACACGATACAACTTTCGATTTCCTGATTTTAATTTTCACCTGTCCAATACGTACCCTACTAACTATAAGTCATCAGCAACAGTTGTCAGACACCTTTAGGGTTGGGATTCAAAAGTTGGTATTCCTATTGTGAGCTTTGGGTTTGGGGACTACGCTACCAACTAAAGGCACTAATAGTGGTGGCAAGGGCTGTGCTACCAGCAGGAGGCGCTGGGCTTCCTTCCCTTCTCAACATTGCCGACCCGAATCCCCGGCAGCTTTCACGTCACATCACACCTCACCTCGCTGCCTTCCCTCAATGACTCACAACCGGTCCGGGTAGAAAACGGTTCTTGGTTCCGAGATGGGCACGCCAGGCTCGGACGCGGCCCCAGGCCGGGTGGTACAATGGGCATTAACGGCTGTGCAGCGCGGCACGGCCCGACATCGGCGAAGCCACACCGGAACTGGCCCTATGCCTTGCTACGAGCAGGCGTAGACTTCAGTTGGCTTCGCCCGCGGAGGACTACACTTTACATGCCCCGAGCGCTGGCTTCCTTCAGAGGAGTGCTGTTTCCAACTGCTACCTAACTTGCTGGCTCGGGAGCGGCGGATGTACAAGCTTAGCAGGGGGATTCGCTCGCTCGGTGAGTCCGTCAACAGGACCGTGGTGGTTAGAGGGCCAGTGGATGCATCGAGAGGGCTATTCGTCGTGTTTTACTGAGCGACCCGCGTCTCGTTCTCTCTCTCCCCTTAATACTGAGCCTCCTACGATATGAAAGCCCGGTATGTGATGGAGGGCCGGGCGGGGAGGCAGATGGACTAGATCTCGCGGCAGTCTTTGCGGTAAAGCTAGATCGTGGACGGGAAATGACGGGCAGCAGGGGGCCCGGAAGCCAGATAGCAAAAGCGAGGTGCAACGCGATAGGAAAGACATTCTAGGCGACTATTGTCAGATTACGTGACTTTGAGCCGCTGGCGCGCTACGCCGTATGGGCGGATTCCGGCGTTTGACGAGGCCGAGGGCCGCTCCGGAACAACGTTTCGGCGGCTCCGAAGGCCGTGGCCGCGTTCGAGGGGTTCGAAGGCCCACAACGCCGTCAAGGCGAAAAAACGCGGTGATGGCCGTAGAATTACACACACGACGAATACGTGCAATATACGCAAAATCTGACAACTATACCACGCCACTGCTGTTACGAGCGGGTCAGGGCAACCAACTGTGGCACAAAGCAAAAGCTTCGGTAATGATGCGCACGCATCATTATTCCCTGTTCTGTACTATATAGTTATGACTACTGTTGAGGCACAAGTAGCCTATGTGTGGTTGATTGTGATGATGTGTGTTGTGTGAAGGAGAGGGATCCCTAGGCGGCTAATCCGCCTAGGGATCGAGATGCCCTGGAGCTAGGAGAGCACGGGCCTCAGACCGCGGTCACGTGACCTCGGTCTACCATGCTCCTCCACAACTACGGGGACCAACTATAGCGGTCGTAATAACTGCATACCGTGGGCTGAACTAGAAAGAAGGAACTGCTTATTAGGGGGTGTTTAATAAGGCTTGAGGTTGGTGTTATGGTCAGCTATCCGACAGTAAGGTCTGCTAACAGAAGCTGGGGATTAACGCGGTAGAACAGTATCGTGGCACTGAGTCGTGGTGTCGTAGGCCGTAGTAGATCAAGTCTTCAGAGGCTAAGGTGATTAGTCTTAGACTCAACAAGGTAATTCGCAGTGAAGGTAAGCTGAGAGTATTCCGAAGAATGTTTACAAAGTTGATTGCTGAAGAGCTATGGAAGTCTGACCATGAGCCGGGCTCAGGTCATACTTTATACAGATTCTGTCTTTGAGCAGTTCCTTTGCTCATGAGCGCTCATTCTAGTTCTCTACTGAGCGCTCATTGTGGGTCTCTTGTCTGCGCTCATTCCTTATTTTCACGTAACCTGTACCATAGTTCTTCCGTTCCTGAGGAAGTCCCTGTTGTTCCCGTGATCATGCAGCACAAATATCCTGTCATAGCCGCCCGACGCGCAAGTGGGTCGGTCAACTGTTATCCTTGCATAGCGGGTCGTAATGTTACGGCCAGCCTTCTGAGAGTAAGGGTATGTTAACAGAAGCTAAGGTTTGACACTATAAACAGTACTGCGGGGTACTGAAGGGATCCTGAGGGTCAAGGCACTTAGGTGATCAGTCTATATGTCTAACAACAGGGTCGTAGGTCTTCACGACTGAGGGCTGAAAGTATCCGAAGATTGATACGAGGTTGATAGCTGAAGAACTATGGAAGGTAGGACTCGAGGGTACTCGAGTCCTTATCTATATACAGGTCCTGAACAGTCCCTTTGATGTTGGATAGCTGGGATAGCTCCTATTCAACATATCCATGGATAGCTAGGATAGCTCATATCCAACATGATTGATTGATTGATTGATTGATTCCTACTCGGTTTCAGCCGCTCTTTAGTCAGCAGCTATGCCCGGAGAGCAAGGTTTGGCCGACAGCCGACGCGTCCACGACAAGTCGCGACGCCCCACTTCGCCCTGCTGTTGAATCAAGGCCAGCTATCTCCAAATTCCTCGCTGTACTGTCTATCCTATGTGTTGTTTGTCTCTGTTAAAGAGTCCCTTTCTGCTGCTTTTCCTTTCTTTTTCTCTATTCTTGTTTTCCTTGCCTCTGGATTCCCTGTTTCGTGTCTTCCTGCTTCGGCTCTGTCGGTGCTTGCCACCATATTTGGTTCTGCATACCTACAGTCTCCCCCCGGCACTCAGCTTCGTCTATTTCTCTTGTCCACATCCTCTCGGACTCATATATACTGTTTCTCAGTTGTACCTATAAGTATTTTGTTACCTCCTACCAGGTTCCTATATTACTATATGTTTCCATCTTTCGACCACTACCGCCGTCCACCGCCTGGAGTCGGGCTCGATCTACGAAACAAAATGCTTCAACCGCTTCGATTCGTTCGATTACTAAGTATAAGAGCTCGTACACAGATTCCGCAGACATTGTCGTACGTTAAAGGGGCGACAATCGTTCTTCGCGGAGGGGGCGACAGGCAACCAATCTATCTGTAGTCTATAATGTTTTGTGGCACCGATCGTAGTATGCCTAGTGTCTAGTACTTCCTCTATATAGGAGGTGATACCGTTCTATCGGACTCGTCGTCGTTATTATCGCGGGACGTTGCAAACTTTGTCGGAGGTAATAGGCAACCCATAACCTATCGGTAGCTGTTGTGTTGATGTTTGTTTGGGCGCGGTCGTTGTGCTTCGCGTGATAGCCCTTGATCCACCGGCGATGGTGGCGATGGTGCTGTCTGTTGACGTGTCGTGCTTTGTGGCTTGCTCTCGAATTTTTCGTGGTCAGAGCCCGCTCGCGGCCACGAGCAGGCCCTTTGGACGCAGAATCAATGCCGAGGATGGCATTGTGTCCAAGATGGCCTCTGCGGACGCGAGCGGGCGTGGTTCGATCAATTTGGTGCTGTTTTCAAAAATTTCGTTCTCGCTGTTGTTGCTGTTTTTCCTCATATCCAACATATCCATCCTTTGTCTTATCTCCAACCTGTTCCGGTGGTCACGTGACCTGTAGCATACTTCTTCCTTTCCGAGGATTCCTGGTTACACTTGTGTTACTGCTTACATATGTCCTGCGTTAGCCGCCGGGATCCAAGGCGAGGTTGTTCCAACGTGTTATGCCTAACGGGTCGTAACAACACG
This sequence comes from Colletotrichum musicola, assembly GCA_014235935.1. NCBI lineage: Eukaryota > Fungi > Ascomycota > Sordariomycetes > Glomerellales > Glomerellaceae > Colletotrichum > Colletotrichum musicola. The sequence goes on from WIGM01001177.1 coordinate 5,060, forward strand.
GCGGGGGCCGGCTTCGGATCTATGTAGGCGAGCAGCTCCTTGGTGCACGCGGCGGCAGTTGCAGCCGCATAATGCTGCCAGTCGTCATTCTTGTGAGAGTCGGCATAGTTAGAGATGCCGCAAATAACAATGTAGGGGAACTCGGCCATTAGCCCGGCCGCCTCCATCTCGAAGCACAGCACGTCGCCGACGTTGCGGATAATCTCGTCTCTCTTGACGGTGCTCTTCACTACACGATCACCGGAAGCAATGAGTCCATAGTGTATCTCGGGCCCGTCGAACTCGCGAGGCGTCCTGCGAACGCGTTTTTGTCCGTCGCATGTCTCGCATGTGGCGCTGGAGGGATCGTGCGAATAGTCTGCGTGGAACAGGATATCTGAGTTGCTGGGCGGGCGCTGATAGACAGAGAGGCGGCGTCCCCTCTGCAGCATCGCCGACAAGAACTCCTCGGCCCTGTTTTCACTGACAAGGTGATCCGACTGCATCCTTACCACGGCGCTTCTCAATAGAGGCGGCGGCGGCGAGAGGAAGCCCTTGAGGACGAAGCCGTCGTCGGTCTCCTTCCCCAGGTCGTACTGGACGACGCCGCCGTACTGCCCCTCGGGCATGCTCACCACGACGTCGCCCAGGCGGATGTCGTGCTTTTTGCTGGGAACGCCTCCGCCAATGCCGACAAAAAACCGCCAGCTGATGGATGGGAAGGTGCGAGCCATGTTCGTGGCGACGGTCGCCGCGGCGCCTTTCCCTTGGCTCCCGGGGAGGCAGGCGAGCACCACATCGTGGCCGTTGAGCTCGCCCAGGACGTAGATGTTCGAATCACCTTCCTTTGTAGGCAGGTTGGGGTGTTCTCGGTCTAGCATATACCGGACGGCGCTCATTTCGAACTCGATGGCGCACACCACCGCGACCGTGTAACTGTCGTAGGCCCTCGGTCTCTCTTGCATTGTGTGGACTAGGCCTCGGTTGGTAAAGAAGCGCGTGGCTAGAAGTGGCGACGCTATAAAGGTCGTGTCGAGAGGTTGTTGTGGGAACACGATGTGGTCCTAGGCAGGGAGCAAAGGAAGATAGTGCGGGGTAAATGGCGGCGTCTGGACAACTAATGCGGCGGCGGGACTCGAACCCAACAGGTGCTGCTACGTGCGAGGCGGGCTATTGCTGGATGCCAAGATGCCGCCAACCCTGCTGCACGCTGGCAGTAAGCCTGGATATACCGTCGCCCGTCGTTCGCATCAACACTTTCTCCGTGATGGAATTGGGATTTGGCTAGTCCTAGAACACAACGGGCTGGGCCATGGCTGCTGACAGTGTTACATTTTGATCGGCTCCCAAGGCAGGGAATGCTGGGCTTGTTTACATGGTTTGTCTATTGTCGCTAACCCCTACGTTAACTACGCGTCCGTGCTAGATTACAGTTTGAACAAGCTTAAATCTCGGGATATATACAGTTACATCCTAACGTGTCGCCCCCGTCTATGTTCTTGCGCGGGTGGTTGTAATCGACATGTAGCGACGGCCAGGATCAATCTGGCCCCCCTCGACTTGGCGGTGGCGGGACTTGCGCAGGCTACAGCCAGGATGCCCTTGCACGTCCCTGGAGCCTGATTAGCCGCCAGTCACTCACTTTTTGTGCCGTCAAGGGCACCGCCTGCGTGATTTACCCTCCTTCATCACCTCGACGACTGCCCCCATGGAGAACACAACCAAGCGGCGACGGCCTAACGAACAAGCCTCCGACCTGGCTGTGGAGGAAAGACAGCCAAAGCGACGGACCACAGAACAGCTGTCCACACGAACTGGCGGGGCATGCTACGAGTCGGTCCGAGTTTCCTGGGCAGGAGTTTCATGGGCAGGGGGTTCAGAACTCGGGCAGTTTCCACGTCGGGGGCAGCCTGAACATTGGTAGGAAGACTGACACCCTACGGCACAGCTCATCACTAACGAACAGACAGGCGTCCACAACCGTTCCGATCAATACTCCCGATTCCTCGCCGACCTGCGATCTACCGACCCTCGCGACAATAAGTCGCGTATCGAGCGCATAAAGGGCGGCCTACTGCGCGACTCATACCGTTAGATTCTCGACCATACCAACTTCATCTAATAGCGAACCGAGGCGCAAAGTCGTCTGCTCTGGATAAAGAGCGGTACTGGCAAGGGCAAGACGATGCTTCTCTATAGCATTATTAACGAGCTAGAGAAGCCGCCTACTGATAGCCGTCTTCTGTCTTATTTTTTGTGCTAGGCAGACGCTCGAGGGCCATGGCGGCTACGTCAACGCAGTGGCCTTCTCGCCGGACGGCCAGCTAGTGGCATCGGCATCCGTCGACAAGACCGTACGGCTCTGGGAGACGACGACCGGCACGCTACGGCAGACGCTTCAAACTGGTTTTATAAGCAGCCTTGAATTCGATCCGACGTTTGATACAAGATTGCATATAGATATAGGAGACCTAGATATCGTACTAATCTCTTAGTCAGACGTAACACCTACTGCTCAGAGTAAGCCACTAGTTCTAGCATTATGTGGGTTTGGGTTAAGTCTAGATGCGAATTGGATAATGAAAGATACTAAGAATCTTATTTGGCTACCTGTAGACTATCGACCTATAGCATCGGCTGTCAGAGATTCGACGGTTTTCCTTGGTTGTGCTTCAGGTCGTGTCCTCCGGTTTACTGGAATTTAACTATAATGCTACCTTTAGTTTTATGAGTCGTTATTACTGATGACGCGTACGAAAAAAGTTAGTATATGTTATGAGCAGGTCAGGGCAACCAACTGTGGCACAAAGCAAAAGCTTCGGTAATGATGCGCACGCATCATTATCCCCTGTTCTGCACTATATTGTCACGACTAGAGGGACCAACTGTAGCGGTCGTACCAGGCGGCAACATTGGCCCCCTAGGATTACCTCGCTCAAATCCAGGCCTTATAATGACTCCAGGATTTAGGGGTCTACTAGCTAGAATCCAGCCACAACGACAATAGAGATCACCTTTTGGCCCTTGGGCTAGGCGTACGATTCGACAGATAGCGGTTGCCATAGTTAGGTAGGTCCCACACAGAAAGCCACCTGCTGGCCGTTCACAGCACAGGGGTCTAGCCCCTGACAGATACAAGGCAAAGACAAAGAAGTAACCGTAGTTAGAAAGTATAAGTGCCAGGAGAACCAGCATTAATAAGAAAGAGTCCCAGGAGGGGGGCTCGCAGGGCGAAAAAGTAGGAAGTAGGAGTAACGCGAGACACAGACAATTAGAAATAACTTTTAAATTCCTCGAAAAAAGAATAAAGCCATGCCCGACAGTACGACTTTGTCCCATATCCGGCGCTACATTTTACATCCACACCCGGCTCCGGTATGTGTGCGGCGCGACCCTCGGCGCGTAGACCATGCCGGGGTCAGAAACGGAGGTGGGTGGGCCCATAACGGCACGGCTGGTACGGAGAGAATAGTGGGGCTCTCCCCCGTTTTGCGCTGATTTGTCAGCGACCCCGCACTCCCATAGATAAGCTTGCCCTCATTGGCTTATCTATGGGAGAGCGGACGGGATCCCGAGTTTTCCAATGGGTATGGTCGTATGTGGCATGTTCTAGAAACGAAGCAGTTCATGAAGGCATCGTGACCCGGCACGACATGTCTGCAGCAGCCAAGGTTGGTTGATATGAGTTGGCAGCACACGCTGAACGGGTAAGAAGCACCGAGCTCCTGCTCCACTCCGTAGTACCAATTCTGCGGACAGTTTTAAAGATCGGGGTGGTTGAGGAACTCACGACAGGACATGCACTTCTCATCTCCTTCGGATCTGAGGTGTGGACAAGGTTTTGCCTTGAAACATCCTCACGAATTTAATCTTCCCGGATTCCTGCTGCTCTCACACTGCCATGCCGACAGCGAAATCAAGACTGGCAAAAGGCGGGTCTTGGACTCTTCGTGGGGGACTCGTTGAACGCGCATCCACTTCAGATTTGCCTGCAAACCCAGCGGCAGTCTCGCCGTCTTGATGACGCGGGAAACAGAACCTATTGCAGCACATGAACCAGAGGTTCTGACATCTAAGGATAGACCACAGACATCATTCGGTATACGCCTTCGTGAACTTGCATGTGCTCTATTCGTCGAGTTTGGGAACACTGAAGTTGTCCGTGGGCCGTCGAGATTGAAGAGGCGGGGCCAGGGCCCGAATCGTCCCCTAAAGGTGGCTGCCCGGAAAACAGCCCTCACATGCTGTCTGTCCTGCTTGTGTTATTGAGTATTTAATGAGGTTTTACTCTGCAGCGGTGGTTTTGAGGCCTACAGCCCGGCTTTTACTTGTATTCAAGTGTTTGTGTGAAGAGCATCCTTAAACCCAATACTGCTGTAGCTCCCCCTCTCAACTTTCACTTGTCTTCCTCGGCGTACTCCTCAATGATCCTCGACTCAGCCCGCGATCTCAAATCGCCCAGCGACGGTTCCGCAGACAGCCAGGTTGCTACTAGCATGCTCTGAAGCGTCCAAGACGACGAGAACCTTTTAACCGTGTAGAAATCCATGCCTCTCCCTTGAATCTCAGCCTGCCAGGGAAAGTTCGACTCCATGTGATGGCGTATCAGTCGAGGATACCTCTGCAGCTGTATCAAGGCCTCCTTGGTTGCAGTTTGATACCACCTCCAGCTTCCCAGGGCGAATCCCACCGACGACGCGACAATGAATGGCACGGAGGCGGTGCCCCATACCAGGCTGCCAATGATTGCGCCGGACACGCCCACGACTGTGGCGTGCGAGATTCCGGCGATCATGCTGCGGATCATGCTGCAAAGAATCAGTTCACTCCCGTCTGAGTAGGACATGCAAGAGAAACTTCTTACAAGAGCCCGGGGCCACTATCGCGTGTTAGTTGAGAGCTTCCGGATCGCCTGAATTGACCTACTGAACGACACCCCATCCGCCAAGCGCCTGGAGCAGGGGAAATTTAGCGTCCACATCTGTCATGGTCACGAGAACCAGTCTTCAGAGAAGCCGTGGTTGTTTGTGGATGGGTTGGTGCCTCTGACAAGCCGACAAGGGATAGTCGCGCGCTGAGGCTCAGTTGTCGTCAATATCTGGTGGAGGGGCACAGGGAGGGCTGTGGTTTGATTGGGAGAAAAGAAAATACCGTAAGATTTTATCGCATCCAAAAAACTCCGTTCGCCGATCCCAAATGGGGGTTATCGGCCCGTCCTACCCGCTCCCCTGGAATTCTTGTGGTTCGGATGAATTCGCAACAACACGAAATGTCCGTCCGTGAATAATCAGCCCGGACCCGCGGCCCCACACGGCCCGAGTCAGAGGGAGGACGCAACGGAACAAAGGGTCTGACGCCTGCCTGTCTTGCTATCAAACGGAGGACTATTAAACAGAGCCCGGTTTTCTTTCGATTTTGGCGGAAGACAAGCCTGAACCTTCTCTGGAACTACAAGATACCATTTGTTCAGCAGAGTTCTTCTGCGGGCGTTTTCCTTCCACACACAAGAGGATCACCTACTTCAGACGACCCCAACAATCGGCAAAATGTCGCTGGACACACTCAACACCGCCATAACTGCAACGGGATTGCTGGGCTGCGCCTGGTGGGCCGGTAAGAAACCCTCACTCTCGACGCGTTGAGCTCGCGCTTACCCTTTTCAGGCGCGGTCGCGTCGATGTCCCTCTACGCGGTTCCGGCGGCTCTCTCAACCGGCCCGGAGCCGCAATACGCCCTTCGCGCCTGGAACGAAGTCTACAACCGCGGCGCAGCTACCGGTCGCCCACTAGCACTGGCCACATTCGTCTCCCTCGGCTTCGTTGCGTATCGTCAATATCAGGAACACAAGCCGTGGAAGGCCCTGCTTTTCGCCGGTGCCTCAAGCGTTGCTATCATCCCGTTCACCATGATCTTCATGGTGCCGACAAATAATGCCCTTTTGGCGGCTGCGAGAGGTGCCGTTACGATTTCTTGGACGGAGGCCCAGGTCTTGATCGAGAGGTGGAAGGTGTTGAACATGATTAGGGGTCTGATACCGCTGACTGGAGGTCTTATTGGGATGTATGCTGCTTTGGCAAGCTAGAATAGAAGTTGTGTCATCGTTCATCTAGCGTACCTGCTGTATCTTAGCCACAACAGGTAGACCTGATCCTTGTCCTCGTGGAAGAGTGTACGAAAGCACCGAAGATATTGCTGCAAGAGCCAAGATACAGCACAAGTCCGTGCACCCCCCTTTGGCCACCCCCCCCCTTTAGCCACCTGTTCTTTTCCACCCACCCACATCTACCCATCATCTTCCATCATCAACAACTCTACCAATATTGCTTCAATTTCCCTTAAACTACGTATCTTAATTCTTTTGTTATAAATAGCTTAATATACCGAAAAAGATATTATCTAGGCTATTAAAACTGTTAGAAATAGTTAATTAATTCTTAAAGCTGCCCAGCAATGGGGTATCCTAAGATTAACTTTGCGAAATCGATTAAATAGCTATATACTGTATTAATAAGGTACTATAAATTAGTAGAGGCTATTACTAGTCCAAGAGACTGAACTTATAACCTGGGTTCTTGTATAAGAAGCCTTGGGCTTCCTGCTAATGTATGTACAAATTAAGGAATTCGTCTAACTGTTACGACCCGTTAGGCATAACACGTTGGGACAACCCCGCCTTGGATCCCGGCGGCTAACGCAGGACATATGTAA
>WIGM01001178.1:0-11646 GCA_014235935.1 Colletotrichum musicola
TGTCGTCCTGGAAGAGCTTTCTAACAATGCTGCCTCTGGGGCTGAACACCAGAGATGAGGCGTAAAGCTGCAGCGGATGGGCCTCTGTCGTAATTCTGTCATAGAGGACGAATCGGCTGGCGTCCTGAACTAGCTGTGCCAGTATTTTTGCCTCTTCACTTGCGTTTCGATTCTAATCAGATGTTAGATGACAATCTTTCCACAAACGAAAGGTGAACGCGACAAAAGAGAAAGAAAAGGAAAGTCGAATTGACTCACGACCAGCTTCTCCAGTCTCTGTAAAGCGATGATAGCCTTTGATATTTGGCCAAGCAGGGTGTGAGCCTCGATCCAGTACAGAAGCTTCGTTGAAAGGAAGTTGAGGATGCGGGAAACGTCTTCAGCTGCTAGAGTCGAATGGCCCAAGTGATCAACCCAATACGAACAACCATACTCGAGGGGGTCCAAAGGATCGGGTTTGGGAGGAATTTCATCTTCGATATGTACCCCAGGGTCTTCCAAGTCGTATCGCGTCGCAAGACCGTGGAACCGGATAAGGTGTCCAGAGTGCGCCTGAAAACGGCACTATGCCGGTGCTCGATGGTAGGGTACGCAGTGAACTCCCTCTTCCTTAGGAAGTCTTCCGCTGATTGGTGGATGAAGTATATGGTTCCTTGGTGTGCGTTCAGGAAAGAGCCGCAGCATCCGATGACGTCTTTCAAGGCCTGGGGGTCGAGGTCAGAAACAAGGTTTGGATCCAGAATGGTCAAGAGCTCCTCAAGTTTGACGGGACGTTTCAAGACCGAGGTGACGGCTAGGATCTCTTGACACAGATCGGCGTCGAAGGGCGCGACCTCGGAGATGCCCTCGATCATACGTTCGTAAAGCTGGTCAAGACCTGGGGGAGCTTTGTCGAGGACACGCTGTACGTGGCGTTTCTGGGTTACGTCGCCGCTGGAAAGCCCTTTGCAAACCAAGGCAACCCACAGGAAAGTGTTGTTCGAGTTCGCAAGAAGGTGATGCCTGACTTTGTTGTAGATCTCTTGGTCGTTTTTGTACGGAATGGTCCGCGCCAAGGTGTCCAACTTCCATGAAATGTACTTGCCAACAGCGTGCGAAATAAGATCATCGTTCAACTCGAGGGGGAGTATCGAAGCATGCTCGTTGTCGTTTCCCAGCTTTTTCTCAATATCCGGCCAGTTGCGGCTTGTCACAATCACCTTTGCGCAAGACGAGGACGATACCTTGGAGATAAACTCCAGATGCTTGGGGCGATCCACCAAACATTCGTCAAGGGCATCCACTATGATCAGGATCTCGTCCAGGTGCTCGTCAGCCAGAATGGATTCAAAGATCCTGCACAAGGCTTCCCAGGCGTTATGGTCGTTGAACAAACGTTCGCCGCTGGTATCGTATTCCTCGCGGACGTGCTGGATGAGTCGTGGGTACTGTTTCACGAGGTGATAGATCAACCCTCGCAGAACAGACCTTGCATTGCTCAGTTCGTCTTCGGTGGCTTGGCAGAAAAAGTAGCATAGCCGCTTGAAGGGGTCCTTCTCGAGCTCCTGGATGACGCCGCATAGAAGCATGGTCTTCCCCTTCCCTGGGTCGCCCTTGATCCAGAATCGGCGGCTCTATGAGCCCAATTGCCAGCGGCGGTACTCGGGATGGTCGAATATCCACTGGTACGCCTCTTGGAGGATATGTCCTTTTGCTGCTAGGATTCGGCCCTTATCGAATGTTGGGTCCGTCAGGCGAAGGTGCCGTATGCATTCCTTATCTTTTTGCTTTTTTTCCTCCTCTTCACGCTTCTGAATCTGGAGATGTATCAGGGATGCACAGGTCTGAATCGCGTCGTATTGTTGGCTCGCGCGATCAGCCTGATCCTTGAGGTGGTCTACTACCACTTGGTCTGGAAAGCTTCAAGTCGGCGGAAACGGTTTCTTCGGCGGCCTTGATGCCATCGAGCTGACGGTTCCAGTCGTCCAACTTGACTACATTCCTGAAGAATGTTACAAGGCTGCTTTTGTAGAAGCATCAGGTGCTCTTCATCTGGTACAGGAGCAGTGCCTGGTACAGCTCAACGGTGTGATCCTCAAGTTGGAGCCATAATTTGGTTTGTGACTTGGAACTCTTCTCGTCGAGTTGAGGGCCCGCCGGATCCATGTACCACTGCATTTTCGACAGGACATGCATCATACCGGTGCGGTTGATGCCAGGTTCTGTGAACTGGTTGGCAAGTATCTATAGATGTTAGAGATTGTTCAGTTGGGGAGAAAGTCTAACTCACCTCCACAACAAGGAAACTCCAAGCCAAGCCATCGCTGCTGGTTCGCTGACCTTGACAACCTGATCGATAACGTCTCTTAGAGGAGATATAACCTGCATCCCGTCGTTGATTTTCTGCTGAACGGCTGTGCTTCGTTCTGTCTTCTTCAGCCCAGCTTCGGCTATGCTTCTCATCTGTTCACATCTCTCTTTGGGTGAGTCGCTGATCTTGTTTCGAGTCTCCTTGTTGGATGGTGAGTCAATGCCGTTGAGTTTCGTTGACAACAAATGCTCGTATGCGTCAACAATCTCAGGTTCTTGGGATTGGACCTCCTTGTATGCTCGGTCCCAAAGCTTTTCCTGACGACTGGCTGATGAAGGGTCGGACAGGCGTGACGGGCTGGGCGAGGACTGCGGGGATGAATGAGGGAGAGCTTGGGGTTGACAGAGGGTCCCCACAGAGTTTGAAATCGTGGCATTGGAAGCATTGGCGACGTCTCCCAGAGCCGAAGCTGAAGGAGCATTCGCAGCAGCCGGGGTTGAAGAGCTCACATTCGGCGTGCTCGTGACGTGGGATGAAACGTCCGACACCTGCGCAATACTCGTAGCACCCTGCGGCACCGAAGTTGGAGTTGTATCCGGAGCAGACGACGATCGAAGGGGGATTCCTGAGGGGGCCGATGCAATTGAGGTATTTTCTTGCCCCTTGCGGCGTTTGCGCCAAAACTTGAGGGACCCACAGCCCATCCTGAAAGACGTTTGACGGCTATCGTGAGTAGAAAGAGCTGCCGGTCTTCGTGGGCTGATGCTGTCTCGTTGCAGACGGGGAAGTCGGAGTGGCTCCAAAATTGGTCCAGGAAAAGGATGAAGAGGAAAGGCTGCTGAATGATGTGGCGGCCTCACTCGGTTGGGCATTCATTTTTCCTATCAGCACATGACTAATTCTGCAGTTCAATGTCTCCCTGCGACTTTGCAGGCAGCATGTGGAAGCGACTGCGTCCTGCTACTGCAGCTCGTGAGGCGCGGTCCAATGACATGCCAGGCGCTGGGCACGAAGAAGCTGAGCCTGCAGGCTGTGTCTCGGTTTAATATTTGTTCTGATAGAAGCCCGGTCGGAACGTACCTGTGAATGATTATTCGTCTAAGACTACGGCTGACGCCAAGGGTCTGTCACTCACTCAGTCCAGCCTATCTTCATCATTGCAGGAGTAGGCTTAATTTTCGTTGGGCGGAAGGCATTTAGAGTTGTAACACGGCAGCAGAATTGATTCTTACGGTAATGGGGTGGGTATGGCCCAACTTCCAGTAGGCAAACCGACCGCCGCACTGGTGTAGAAGCTCAAGAGCCCAGACTTGTCACTAGTCAGAACACGGCAAGCAGTAGGGAGCATGGGATAAAGTTTCTTGAAGTCTACAAAAGAGATAGCTAAGAAAAGCTACTAGAAATACCTCTAAGAGGTGCTGGGTCATGTGGTAAGCGCCTGACCTAAAGTGGCTAATAGGCTCTGTAGTTGAGCCTCCTTGTGACACAGGTGGAGTGGGCAATCCAGGTCAAGGTCGAGATACAGAGGCTCGATTCGATATTGACACCTAGAGCCCTGTTGGACCCTCCCACGAGCTAACCAATGTAATTGTAGTATACACAAGCATCGGGCCAGCAATCATAGAGGCCAGTAACGAATGAAGCGGTGCTGCCGGGGACAGCCAGCATCTCAGGCCGTGGGTCGCGGACGCGGTTATAAGTGCCGTTGCTGCCCACAGGAAGCCTGCCAGGAGGAGAGCGTGCGTCAGTCCATTACGCAATTACTTGTCTGCGGCTATTGAAGTTGTCTCTGGGGAAATACTCACAGAGCCGGTGGAAATCGGTGTGCTGACGGAAAATCGACAAGAGCAATACGGCAGCGACGATATTCGACGTCTTGATGAGCACTGCACGACAAGAGGGGTCAGCAAAGGAACCACTTGTCTTATTGTTGTTGCCAGGCAGCTTGGGCAGCTTACTAGATGTTTCATAGCTTTCGGGGGTTGGTCCCGGCCTGCTCGTCTTTCCTTTTGCGACGGAACTTGATGAAAGGTTCTCCTCCGCCATGACACCTGCAGCCACAATGGCGGAATAGACGATTGTGCGACAGACTTTCTTGGTGATGAATGATGGCACAGGAGGGGTCTTCTTGGAGGAAATTATTGTCTGCGTGGCCGTTTTCGAGAACGGGCGCTGGGACCTGGTACGCTCGAGAGTGACGAGGGGGTCGATGATATAGCCGAAAGTAGGACGTGCTAATGGCTAATACGCATTGCCGCAGCTGGTGGCGTCCCGAGATTACAATCCTCAGTAGCGTCAGAGTACCGTATCTTGTTTGTTGTGTGGCAAATGTCGCTGGGCGAATCCGATTGCGACTCCCAACACGGCAACAGATTTTGATTCGTTTGGTCACGGGGTGTGGCCCGACTTCCAACAGACCACAACCGCAACACAACCGCAACACAATTGCAGAAAGCCAAGCCAATAGCGCAACGCAGCTCAGGATTCCAGACTGCTCTTCCGACAGAGTTTTGTGTCTCATTATGTCGGGCAAGTACATCCATGGCCAGAACTTGCGAGTTGTGAATGGGGGCTGAATCGCTTCGAAAGCAACACACTATTAGGTTGACTGTCATATAACTGTGGGATGATACGGCACATTCAACGGGATTACCGGAGGACGCAGGTCACGTGGGAGAGCACGTGACCGCCGCCAGACGAAGCTCCGGCTCCTACATCCACGGCTGGCGAATGCCTCCCTAGCTTACAATCAATCAAGAATCATCATCGCAGTCATAGAGCCTCATACGTGCTTTATGTGCTGCCCCCTTGTCCCTGAGAATCCAACAATAACATTGATCAAACACTGGGTTCGTATAGATTGGAGAGAAGTTTCCGACTAATAGAAAGCAATACGTTGGTTGGTATTTGTATTTTGGCCAAGTCTCTCGGAGGGCGATTAGCTTTGAAGAAAGATGTGTAGACCATGAAGTATGTGGCGTGGAATGCGAGTTACCTACATAAACCAGGTCGGGTGAAATATGCATGTCTGGGGTAGATATGTGTTACAGGCCAGGCCCTTTACATGTGATGCTGCCGGCTAAGCTCGGCACCAGAGTGAGACATCAAGGGATACAAGGGATAAAGAACACATAGATGCAGATTGAGGAACAAGAAACCTTCCTTCCTCATCTGAGGATTCTCAGTCGAGAAAGGAAGTACGAGTTGCAACATTGCTCCTACCAATCCTTGACAATATGCAGTGAAATATCTGGATTCAGATGTTGTTATCATAAGATAACGATGCTCGAGACCTTTGAAATGCTCCGTTGGGTGTCTTTGGACTGGACGGTAAACCATGCAATATCCCGGCTGCTTCATGTTACACCCATCTATTCTACTCTGCTTTCCTCATGATCATATGGGGAAGTTCGTCAGCTTGATAACTGACAACGCATGCAGACATCAGGCTCAATACACATCGGGAAGGTCGTCAAGTTGATATGCAAACCAAAGTTCCAAACTCAAGTTCCAACAGTATGCAGGCATGAGGCAGAAGTCGGCCTGAACCTCTCAAGCAGCATCTGAAGAAATCGTCAAGGCAACGAAAGCAGCCAGAGCGGGCTATAAAGTCCGTTGTTGTTCGCAGAAGAAAAGCAGAGGGAAAAGAGTCTTTCACCATCATCAAAAGGTACTCGTTCTCTGATACTTCTTGCGCCATTCGCTTCTAAGCAGCTCTCTTCAACATGAAGTTCCTCCTGTCCGTTCTCAGTCTGTATGCGGCCCTGCCCGCTCGCACGGCTAACTTCCTGGCCCCCGCTCGCTGGACAATGGCAACAACGTCGAGCTCGGAGATCTTCAGAGCCTTGACGAGCTGTACGCCGTCCTCGGGCCCGGGTACAAGGATACCTCGGTTTACGAAGATGTGACCGAGTACGAAACCCTTGGGCGACCGTCGAGGACCTGGTTGCTTCAACGACACCGCTGGCGGACAGGGGTCTCGCCACCCGTCAGGAAGACGTGTGTTCCGACCGAACGGGCATCACGCGCATGATTTGCGACAACGTGCCCTCACGAGAGTGGTGGTGGGGAGCTGGGGGTGTGTTGCTCATCTTGTACTCCTCGAGGGTATAAGGCAGTTCCTGGTGGTAAGTTCCCACATCTTGGAGGCTTGGAGATGTGTGGTATGTGTACGAGGGGCATCTGGCTAACATGTGGCGGCTTTGTCCTTTCGTCCACAGCGCGTCTCCAATATGGTCACAGCTGGAAGAGACCTCCACAACAACTGGCGAGACGGTTCCGAACTGAAACGCGCCGAGGACGTTGTCGACTATCACTTCTCTCTTCCGTACATTCTCAACGAGAAGGCCGAGCCAGATGCTCCCACCCAATTGAAGTTGGCCTCACTCGGCAAAGGCGAGGAAACCGAGAGCTTTCACGACTACGTCTACAGCGAACGTACGAACATCATCTGTAAGTCTCGAAATCCTCCCGTCAAGCTCGCTTCATTTGTTCCGAGATTGCTCTTGCTTACCAACACGGGGGGGACGAATACAGATTACAAGGCAACAAGAAGCTTCTTCACGGCACCCAACATCGACACGACGCTGGAACCGTCCTCTGACGTTTCCAACCTGACGGCCGAAGAAGCCCTCGAGAAGCGACAGACGAACTCGTACACGATCAACATGCACATCGTGCGGCGCTCGACCGCGACGACGACCGCGAGGCCCGGGTGCATCGCCAACATGCTCAAGTTCCACATCGCCAACATGCTCAAGTTCCACATCGACAAGAGCAGCGAGCGCAACCGCTTCGCCTGCCGTCCCATCGACAACAAGGGCGCGCACGCCACCTTCTGGCTCATGATCAACAAGGGCTACCGGAACACCGGGACCTACGGCTGGTGCTGCTGAGCGAAACACTAACTCGCGCGAACCACCAATCCCTGCCTGAAGCAATATGATTCGTCTCGTGATAATCGGAGGTCGAGGGCTGGGGCAGGGCCTCTGAAATTTTAAGCAGCTCGCCTGCTCGGCCTGGTCAACAGCGAGGGTTTGCTAAGGTATGACCGTGCAACAAGGGGGACAGGAACATGTTGGAAGGTTCGACAGACCATTGAGGTTCTACCATGTACGTTGATACGGTGGTTCATTTCGGAATGACAGTAGTTGGATGCGATCCCTTAGCTCGAGCTTGATTTATATATAGCTGTGTGCGAGAAAACCGGAGGCTCTGTGACCAGTTGCTGATTTGCGCCATATGAAGCATCTGTTGTTGAGACGTTGATCCAGCATCACTCAACGGGGAAAAAAAAAGGGAACTTGCTACAATCATGATCTATTGACTTATGTGTCACGCCGTTGATGACTCCCGATTGGTACCCGCTTCTCGCACGTCCGGCCATGATCGCAAAAGCCGTCCATATTCCCTCGAACGCCCTCCCAATTACAAAATCATATCCACGCCCAAAATCTAATCAGTCATAACACTGAAACGTTTGCGAAACTCCCGTGCCGGAAGGACCTATTCCCGGTTGTCAACGGCCCTGCCCACTCCCCCGCATGGCGCCGTTGCTGCTCGGGGCCGTGCCCCGCGCGTTTGCCCCACCACCGCCGGAGCGGAAGGGCCGGTATGCGCCGGCGTTGTGCCACGCGGCGGAGGAGTCGGGCTCCGAGAGCCAGGAATTGAGCGCCGCGGAGCCGCCGGGCTGTTGGTACGTGTACTGCGACGGCGTCTGGCCTTGGTGTTGGCGCGGAATGGAGGTGTATGGGGAGGTGTGTTGGTTGTTTGAGGACATGATGAATGTGTAGTTGTGTTTTGGTGTTGTGGATGGTTGAGTTTGGAGCAGGATAAATATGGGATATATGAGATGACGATTTTGATTGCTGATGCTGGGTGCTGATGCTGATGCTGGTTGCTGATGCTGATGCTGGTTGCTGATGCTGGTTGCTGATGCTGATGATGGCGATGGTGGTGATGATGAACCAAGAAGACGGAAACCACAAACCTGGATCACCTCGCCCTTTTAACTCCCCTCGACCGAGCCTCAAACCCCATCTTCATTTTCCCAGGTCGACAAAAAGACCGGCCATGCCTCCCGTGATCCTCACTGAGGAGCGAAACGATCCTCAACTTGCTTGTGAGGAGCCGCCCACCTGAGGCCACGCGCGGTCCTCTTGAGGCCCTGTCCACGCCTCACCACGTCGGCCATCATGGTAAAAAATTGTAAGAAACGGCTTTTTGCGATTGCCATCAAAAAGCCCGACACCTGAATTCAAGAAAAGCTTGAACGCTGAGGCGTGTGTGAAGCTCTTGACAAAAAGACCTCACATATAGAAGGCAAGAAAAAACAGGGGTCCGGAGGGTGTCAGTAGGTGCCGTGAAGCTACTGCAGGGACGGACGACACCCAACCCAGGGCCCCCGCCACATGGCGAGCATGGGGGTGCGTCAAAAAGACCGCGCTGCGTAATAGGGGACTACACTGCGATCTCTGGAGCTTCAGGGCAAAAAGCCTAGCTCAGTGGGAGCGAGTGTCCGCTAATCTGGATGACCTCGCTAATGCAGTGTCTTTTTGTTTTGCAGACGTTGATTGGTTGCCTCGCGGTGGTCTCAGGGGGGTAGCCTCCTGTAATGGGGGACGCAAAAGGACGCTCAAGGAACGAGCCTCAGTCTAGACACAAGCGTTCTGTCAAAAAGACCGCCGAGGGCTTTACTTGGGGTAGTGTTTCTTGGCGTGGCTTAAAGGTTGAGGCTGCTTGAGGCTCAAGCTACTCCCCCACGGGGCGTACGTCATCGACGTAAAAAACCTGGCATGGTCTCCGAGTCAAGGGGAAGGGCTGGAGCGCTCGACCCATAGTACCTGAGCTGTCTGGTGTGTTCTGTGGCAGCCTTCGATGGGCTCTCTTTGGGGCAACGAGCTCGAGATGAGGTTGCTATGCAGGAAGCCAGCAATTTGATCGCGTGTTCAGAGCTGACAGTCCCCTGAGGACCGTCTTGCCTCTTCCCCACAAACTCACGGCAGCGGACAACGTGCTGAATGGAAATATCTCCGGGTATCTAATATTTTGCAACCTGTCAGTACTACTTCCTCGCCGATTACGAGACAGCAGCACCGCCATAAATGTTATACAGTCCACATGTTCCAGAATGTGGCTATCCCTGTCTCACCCCCCAGTGACATGTGACAAAAGATCAGCTCCTCTCCCAGCCCACGGCCCTAAAGACCTCGCCAATCGCCCCGAGCACGGTGTCGACTATCGACTTGACGAAGCCTTGGCGCTTGTTCTTCCCGGACGAGTCTCGGAGCGGGGCCTCGCTGCCCATCGTCGGCAGCACGTTGTCGCTCGCCGACAGGCTGACGAAGAGAGCAAAGGGCACCATCCACACGCACAGTCCGAAGTAGGACGCGATCTCGGTGAAGGTGGGGACGTCGGGCTGGTCGTAGTACGAGTGCATGTTCGAGTAGGAGCGCTGCTGGGCGGCGGAGAAGTGGCGGAACCAGAAGTAGTGGTTGACGAGGACGAGCACTGGCAGAGGATACGTCAGCTTGCTTGCCATATTTTGCTAGACTATGAAGAACACGGGAGAGAAACGCACCACACGAGGCCAGGAACAGAGGGTCTGTCAGGCGCACGAAGGGGAACCGCCGCATGTTGCCCAGGTAAACGACGTGGGAGACGACGCCCATGACGGTCAGCTTGAAGGGGAACTTGTCGACCAGGCACAACAGGAGCTGCAGGACCATGATCGAGTAGATGAGCTTCGTGAGCAGGCGCTTCGCGATGACGGTGTGTTCTTCGACGAGCTCCGAGAGGTAGTACAGGCCCGAAGCTGGACGGCGCGCGGTGCGCATCTACGTCAGTACACAGCCCAAGGGAGACCCCGGGGAGAGGAGCGAACGAACCGATGGCCAGGGTCAGGAAGCAGAAGCCCACGATGGAGCCGAGGTAGCCGACGAGGGGTAGAATCCACATCTTGGGCGACCTGTTTTGCGGATATGTCGAGTGTCTATGTGCAAAGTGACATGGGCGAAGAGTATGTCGTTGTTATGATGGTGAACAGGAATCGTGGCTGCTTGGGAAGCTGAAGCGGGAGCTACCATACTGTGTAATTAAAGCCAAGATGGGTGCCAGGAGGCGCGTCAGGGGCCCCCTTGGGACTTTGGGGGCGCCTTTTGGTGTGTTCTCCGCCATCCACTGCACTGGAAGCGTGGCCTTTGCGCCGGAGACTCGGGCTTGTCTTGATCCGGTGGAGGGGCGGACCTGATGAGATAAGCGACTGATTTCACAGGTCGAATCCAGTGTCCCCCACGTCAGGGATTCCTTATCGTTATCGTTATCGATAGCTATCCGTACCCCGAGTTTGCGAATTTTTGAGGATTGCCCACGACAACAAAAATTCACCGCCCAATTCCTCGATGCGCCGACGACCCTGACCAACCAGCCCGACGACCGATCTGCCCTGCGAATTCCGAGACCGTTTCAACGTCTGAATCTCTCCCCAAAACTTGCCCATCATGTCGCGCCCCGAGGACACCCTGTGAGCTATTCCTTCTCCCCTCCTCCGATCCAACCCCGCCCCTGCTAACCAGCTCCCCCTCCTCCAGCGCGGCCGACATCCACTACAATGACACCGAAGCGCGCAAGTACACGACCTCCTCCCGAATCCAGAACATCCAGGCCTCCATGACCCGCCGCGCCCTCGAGCTCCTCGACCTCAAGCACCCCTCCCTCATCCTCGACGTCGGCTGCGGCAGCGGCCTCTCGGGCGAGATCCTCACCGCCGAGGGGCCCGAGGACGGCGGCCCGCACACCTGGGTCGGCATGGACATCTCCCCCTCGATGCTCGACATCGCCCTCCAGCGCGACGTCGAGGGCGACCTGCTCCTCGCCGACATCGGCCAGGGCGTGCCCTTCCGCGCGGGCTCCTTCGACGCCGCCATCTCCATCTCCGCCATCCAGTGGCTCTGCAACGCCGAGAGCAGCGACACCTCCCCCGAGGGCCGGCTGACGCGCTTCTTCAACGGGCTGTACGCCTCGCTGCGCCGCGGCGGGCGGGCGGTGTGCCAGTTCTACCCCAAGAACGACACGCAGCGGAACATGATCACCCAGGCCGCCGTCAAGGCCGGCTTCGGCGCGGGTCTGCTCGAGGACGACCCGGAGACGAAGAACGTCAAGCTGTACCTTGTCCTGACGGTCGGCGGCACCGCCGAGGGCGGCCGGGGAGGCGACATCACCAACGTCGTCGACGGCATGGACAACGTCGACGTCGAGGACTCGCGGCGCAAGGCGAGCGAGCAGAGCGGCAAGGGGGAGATCAAGAAGGGCTCCAAGGCTTGGATCGTCAGGAAGAAGGAGCAGATGGAGAGGAAGGG
>WIGM01001180.1:0-11587 GCA_014235935.1 Colletotrichum musicola
ACGATGGAAAGTACCGCATGTTCGACCTTCCCAAAGAAAACAAGGTGGACATTTGTCATATCTTATCTACCAAGCCACTTCGATCCACGAACTTGGAAAAGGTACGGAGTAATAGCGCAGTCGACAATGATACGACTTGTCACGGCACAGCAGAGGTCTCTCCATCTTCCTCCCGCAACGTCCTTGCGAAGCTGATTCGGTCTCCCTGGCGAGATAAGCGGATGTCTCTTCTCGGATTGTGGCCACCACACCAAATCCCGACGTTTGCTTCGACATCGATCAAAGGCACGTCATCGGAAACAGAGCGCCGGAATACCGCTCGACGCCGTGCAAGCTATCACATTCAGATGCGGTTGCAACGGCCTGACAGCGGCCGAAAAGTGGATAAGTCCCCAGGCGATCACTGGTTACCAGAGCCACTCGGCTCGCGTGCCCTGAATGATGGATCCTGGGGCGCTGGGCCGATCTTCCCTGGAGCGCGACCCGGTCACGTCTTCAATCTCTGGAAGTCGTGCTTGGAAAACGTGTTTGGAAAATACCATGGCCCTCTGGCCAACGTTTTACGGCATCGATGCTGAGGCCGTGGCGCCCTCGGTGTTTGATTGTCCCAAGCTCACGACGGTACCCACGCTGAGATGGAGATTAATCGCCGTGTCACCTGCAGTCTCATTCGACCGGGCCTTTTCGCGCTGCCCGCCGACAAGGCACTTTTCATTACCCCGGTCTCCGAGGCAGAACGGATCTGTCGTTGAATGCGCTCTGACAGAGAGACTCATGTCAGCTCAACTCATTTTAGGTTGCAAGGAAAACGTCGCCGGTTATCGTGCTCCTGAGACGCCCCGCAGGGATTTCCTTGGCTGGCCGGTTATTGGGGTCGAAAAATCGAGAAGTACGGTCGACACCCGGCACCTAACTAAATTGGGAGAAGCCGGCACCCTGCGTCCAGTTTCTTGGGTTGTTTACGAGCCGTGTCGTCTGTCAGCTGCTGCTGCATGCTGGATGTAGCAGGCATACAATACTACCGCTGTTTTCAGCGGGTTTCGGTGTGCCTGCAGAGAGGCTGAAGTTCGCGAAACGCTTTGCTTCAACGAAGAACAAGAAAGAGGAAGAAGTACCGTCCCGGTTGAGGTCAAGTTTTGGCCACACCTCGGCCCTGACAGCGCGGCACGGGCATGGTCTGTGGTACAACCGGCCGAAAACATGTCGAGGATTGGCCCGGAGCACCCACTCAAACCACCCAATACCGAAAAATTATGCCAATTTCGCATGGTGGCTTGCGGACCGGTCTGAATCGTGGCGTCCTTGGACACACATCCCCTTTGTCTTGTCTTACGGCCAGTCCGCGGGATATCGACTCCAACAAGTCGCTGCTTGGTGCTTTGCCAGGGCCCGGGGCCGGCTATTGGTAGTGGCCCCAATGGCGAAGGCGCGACGGCAACTTTCAGTTCACCCCACGGGTTAGCTTCTGGCGGCGGTCCCTCGGAAGTGTCTCTGACAGCATCGCGGCCATTGGCCGTGCTCGACAGGTGGCTTATCGGATGGCATCAAGACGGCTTGGTGGAAGGCCGTTGGAACATGCACCATGCTTCTACGGCGTTAGTCTTCCGTCCACGGCACGTCGGCCCCCAGGTTTGCCATGCCCTAGGGGGTTAAGCTGGGCGTTGGTTGCTTGGCTAACGAGGCGAACAGAAAAAGGCGGGAGGCGATGGCAGCAGTCACTCGCCCACCATCCGCGGCGGCGAACAGCGACCGGACGACGCCTTTTGAGCTGAGAAGCGATCCGGTCTGTGGACCGAGGCGAGGGACATCGGAAGGCCGCCCGGGAGCCACGGCGGAAGCAGCAGAGAGGCATGCCAGCAGCAGTTCACAGTTGCAGACTTGCAGACTTGCGGTTGGTGACAGCCCGCTGCCCGGGACTCTCTATCCCAGTACAAGCCCAGTGATTCCAGTCTCCCACCCACGGCTTTTCCGAAAAGGGGGACAGCCTGGTTGATAGGACATCCAGGGACAGGGACAGGCATCATGATTGGTCGTCTGAGTCAGGACTCTGTCGTTGGCGTTCTTTTAGGCCGACCAGGTCGCCTTTCCACCTTCTTAATCCAGAACAGTGGTGGCACCATTGTCACAATTCCCCGCCTCCTGGCCACCTGGAAATTGGAATTGGTCGTCTGCCACCACACACACCAACCACTCTCCCACAGCCCTACCGTAGCATGGCGAACGTGCTTTCGATGGGCCATCGGGGGGGGAGGGGAACCTGCTGGATACATTGGACGAAATCCCGGGCGGCTGGACTGGCCGCACACTATACGCTGCTGTGTACAACCGCAGTAGGGCGCCGGCGCGATGCGAAGCAACAAGCCAGGCTTAGGCTTACCCACTGCTGCTGCCCACTGGACCCAAAGGACCCAAAGACCGCTGCCAGAGCCTAGAGGATGCGTCCTCCTCAGTACCCGGTGCTGGCACCGCTGCACTGTTTCGATAGCAAAGGTCCCCCTCCCCCCCACGATCTCACGCACTTTCTCGTCTATTAGTTGGGTTTTTTCGGGGGAATTCAACAGCCAGCGCCCGCTCCGAACAGCGAGGAGCGGCCGTGAATGGCTCCCCATTCGATTAGCAAACGCCCGGACTGCTGGACCAGAAGAGACTTCATTGGCCATTCAACACATCCTTCCCCCCTCCCCGTCCCCCCTTCCCGCAGCTCCACGGACCCAGCTGCTGCTGCTGTTGCTGCTAGAGGTCGAGGAGGCCCTCTTATCACTGAGAAAAACGAGAGACCCCGAGGGGGACGGGATACGGGCTTGTTGTACCCATGTGCCACGCTCGCTTTCCTTGTTAAGGAAATTACGCGAGGGAACTTTTGCCTGCAGCTTTCACCACCCGGGGGGAACTTGGCGGCCGTCGACCAATACCAACCAGCACAACGGCGGAAAGTGGTCTTCTCGAGAGAGCCCTACCGTAACCAAGTCCCAAGTCCCAAGTCCTTGGGGGAGGGGGAAGAGCGAGGGAAGAAGGACGGAGCCGGTCTGGTCTGCTGCTCCTTCTCCATTCCCATATCTCTTTTTTGTCTGGTTGGCACGAAACAACAGAAGCCTACCTTACCTTGCCTACTACACTACACTACTCCGTACTCCGTACGGATACCGTCCGCCAGTTCCAGTCCCGGGTCCAGTCAGTCCAGCCAGTCCAGCCAGTCCAGCCAGTCCAGACTCCAGCCCAGTCCAACTCAAACCAGGTCCCGTTCGACCTCTTTTTCCCACAGCGGGTTTTGTTCCTGTCCCTGGACCCAAACCTTTCCCGACCACTACCAGACTCCAGTCTTGTCCTATCCTATCCTATCCTACCACCGTCCGTCCTGACTGAGCCTGACTGAGCCCGTCCCGTCCGTCACTCGCCTCTCACTCACTCAGTCTTTGATCTTTTCGAACCACCATTTCTGTTACCACACTGGACCATGACGCTTTCTCCTCTGCCGCTCTATTTTTAAACCTGGCAGCCAGAGAGAGACCCGGAAGAGACCTTCTCTTTTTATGTGGCGACGATCATGGGCACTTTTGTTTGGTCTCCTCCCGCGCTCTCGTCTTTCATTTGAAGGCCCAGTGGCACCCCCCAACCTGACGGCACTTGATGCTTGCCTTGCCACCGGGGCAGCGTGCTGGGCTTCTTGGATGAATCGCATTCGACGACACGAGGCACCTGTCCTACCGAGGAGCTTTGACTCGTCCGAGTCTCGAACCCTCCCAGCCTGCCGTCCGAACCTCTCTTCTCCATCGGGGAACGGGGGATCGGGGACGCGGCCGAGATGTTCAATCATTCTGGGGACAAGCCCCGCGGTTTTCCCTCAGCTTCAGCATACGGAGGAAGTCAACAACAGCAGCAGCAGCAACATCATGACCTCACTCTCAACACAGGTCAACCGTACCCGAGGTTCGGTATGCCTCAGGGCGTCGGCGGCCCTTCAACATGCCCGCCACAACAGCAACAGCAACAGCAGGACTCGGTCCGGAGGGGTTTCGCCTCTCCCATGGAATGGACCTCGCCCGGCGCGCGACACTCGCGCTTCGACTCGATGAGCCACGCAACGCATCAGCAGCATCAGCAGCAGCAGCAGAACGACGGCATGGAGCTCGACGTGCTGACTCCGGCCGGACCTGGAGTCTCGAATTTGATCGCTCGCTTTGAGGGGATTCGCGCCGCGCCGCCGAGCAGCAGCAGGGTCATGAGTCCAATGAGTTCCGTTCCGAGCCCGACAGTCGCGAGCCCGCCGTCGGCGCACTTTAGCACAGCAAACATGAGTGCTTCTGGCATGAGTAGAATCACGAGTCCAGTCGCCAACAGCCCAGCAACCCCCAACTACTTTCGTCCTCCAGAGTCGTTCCGTCCCCCGGTGCCCAGGAGCACCAAGCCTGTCTTGGATCGCGCACCTTCTAATATCCCGCTCTTCTCACCGGATTCCAGGTTCGGCGATGGCAGCACTCGGCCTGCTTTTGCGAATCCCGCACCGGCACCGCAACCCCAAGCATCTCAACCACATCACGCACAACCTCAGCCGTTATCTCAGCCTCAGCCTGTGGCATTCACCCGGCTACAGAACACTTTCCATCAGCAGCAGCAGCAGCAGCAGCAGCAGCAACAACAAAGCAACTTCGCTTCCTCCTCTTCGAACACGTTCAGCCCGCCTAGTAACACCTTCAGTCCGCCTCCGGATAACTTCAGAAATACCTTTAGCCCGCCCCCGAATGCCTTCAGTCCGCCTCCCGCGCCTTTTAGCCCCGCACCGTTCAGTCCCGCACCGGGGCCCTTCAGCCCAGCGGCCATGTCGACGACCTTCAGTCCGGCTCCAACGCCCGCGCCGAGTCTTATGCCCCCCCAAACTCCAACCGGAATGCAAACGCCATTCGGCCCTCCACCTCCAACCTCTTTCCCGGTATGTGCCAACGCGGCATCGCAAAAAGCTTATCTGCTGACAGTCTGCAGGGCCAAGCTCGAGCACCCAGCGTCGCTCCAAGCGTTGCTCCAAGTGTAGCTCCCAGCGTAGCTCCAACACCAAAATCCACGATGGGCAGTCGGCCTTCGCGCGAGCAAGTGCCCGCCGAGGCGTGGGACTCGTTCAAGATGACCATCAAGCAACTGTATCTCGAGGAAAGGCGGCCGCTCAAAGAAGTCATGCAGATCATGGCCGACCAGTACGGCTTCCAAGCAACGTAAGTTCTGGCAACCCCGCATCCTCGGTCAACGTTCTCACCGTCGCAGGCCCAAGATGTACAAGACACGATTCTCGGCATGGGGCTTCGTCAAGAACAACACGGAAGACGAAGTCAAAAGACTATTATCGATGAAGTTCCAACGCGACGCCGAGGGCAAGGTTTCCGAGTTTGTGCGGAACGGCAGGGTGATCAACCTGGGCACGTATCTGAAGAGGAAGGGAGTAACGGAGTACGATCTCGTGGATTTCGAAACGCCAGCTCAACTGCCGTCGTATGTGCGATGTCGTACCCCGACACCGCCACCCGCTCCGGGCTATCTGCGATCACCAGACTTGGTCAGAGCGCAGGAGACGGTGGTTGGAAACATGCGCAAGGCGTTCTTGCACTGTCGGCAGTTCGAGGTGGAGACGGACCGGCAGATTGGATGGACGTCCATCATGCTTTGGGGCGCAGGGTCGAGCGACATGTTTGCCGATGCAAACAAGAAGTTCGAGATGGGCGAGCACGACTCGGGCGGGCATCTTCTGATGAGGGCCTTCAAGCGCTTGGAGATGGACCTCAAGCAGCTGTCGCCGCAGGGCATCAAGGAGCTTCTCCTGGGCATGGTCCACCGCGACGCAGGCATGATGACGGCCCTCTGCAAATACCTGGCAGCCTACTCGACGACGAACTTTGAACGATCGCACCCTCTACGACAGACGTTTTCTACATTATACGAAGTACAACAAAAGCACGGGCCGATCACGCTTTCGGAGCTGGTCTGGGGCTGCATGCCGACCATTGCCGAAGAACTCGAGGCCATCTACGGCCGACGACACCCCTATGTCGCCAGGACATGGATCGACCTGGCGATATTCTACAATCACGCGAACCCCGAGAGACTGGAAAAGCTGCTTTCGGAGCTGCAGCCTCTGCGCAGGCAGATTGCGGGTCGATACGGACAGGGCAGCGCGGACGACTTGGCTCTTCGATATGCCGTGGTGCAGCTGATGCAGGCAGCGTGGCCGAACGGCGACTCAACGAGAGTCGAAGCACTGGATCTGTGGAACGCCATGAAGGATGCCGGGCTCGTTTTCCCCGTTCGCGGACAGGAGCACAACACGTTCTGCTACCACAGCCCCTTGAAGGTCGACCCGTGGGAGAGGCGGTGCCGAGACCGATACAACGTGGGCGTCCAGTTCTTCCAGCAGCACTGCGGCATCAAGGTCCTGACCTACTTTGAGGAGGACATGCACTACACGGAACACGCGCCGGACTCGCACTCGGCGCTGGCGGCGGCTCTCGGGCACATGGCCCCATCCAAGTTCTCGCTCATTTAGTTGGAGCCGGCGGACACGACAGCATCACGCGACGGCGTGCAGAAGGAGTCTACAACATGTTTTTTCTTGTGTTTTTGTTTTACCCGACGGGGTGGCCAACGGAGTTGGGAGGCAGGTCGCCGAGACGAGTCACGGACAAGTGGCATACCCCCCCCCCCCCCCCGCTGATTTTCATTATTAATTCGAGAGAAGACGCTACGATGCGACGGCCGCAAAACGCCCATCCGAGCAGGCAGACGAAGGCGATTTTAACCCAGGTCTTCGGGATGGGATCAAAGATACCTCGCGCAGGAGGGAGCAGACGCCCCAGGGACGGGAATACTTGGAGTACTTGGTTGAGGGCATCACGCCATGAAAAGCCTCATGGCCGGCGTCTATGGTTTTTCGAATCCAACACAGCGAGCACACGATTTTTATTTTCTGGAATGACATTGTACAATAGCACTAAGCACCCGCAGAGGAGACGACTCGATACCACGACACGAGGAGGGAGGGTGCACGAGAGTAGGCCCATGTTCAGGCTTAGGCCATGGCGGGCGAGACAAATGGAAAAGAATAAAATGAAGCAAGTCAATCGCAAGAATAAGACGGCGGTGTTAAGACGGAGACTGAGGCATGGCAACGGAGCTGCGGAAGCACAAGCGAAGCGGCGGATGATTGAGCGGCAAACGACTGACGAGCAAGTGAGATTCGGAGATTAGGTGAGATGAAGGACGGCGGAATTGTGGAGAGGACGGGCGGCGTCAAACAACCAACCGAACCGAATGCCCTGATCAGGCGAATGGATCTACGCTGCGTCGACTCGTCCGTTCCTACAGGCTTCAATCCGTGTGTCTGTCTAACAAAGTCCCCGGGCACGACGGGCAGCATTCCGAGCCGCCGGATATGACGCGATAAGGGATTCCATTCCATTGATCCATCCGCCCCCATCCCCCCACCCGTCACCGTTCGTTTCCCTTCTCTGCATGCAGGAAACGTGCAGATTGATGCAGCGTGGCGGACAAGACAGCAGAAACTCTCGCTCTTGGCTCTTGAGGACTTCTGTTGGCCGTCGGTTTCGGTCTGCAAGTCCGATGCGTTCGGCTCCGTGTCCCGGTCGCGGAGGAGGCCGGGCGGACAACGGACATTACCATCGTCTTGAGTCTTTCGGGCATCAGAGAGGGGCCGGCCTTTTTTATTTTTATTTTAATTTTTTACTAATTTTTCTTTCTCCTTCGCGCATCTTTTTCCGTCTTCTCGCCTGAAGTTCAAGGGGACTCCCGGTTCTTGAAGAGGCGGGAAAAGGGTCCCGGCCGGGAACGCCGTCGGTCGAGTGCGCCCTGTGGGTTGCTTTTCCGTACCAACAACGTAGGAGTGCCCTGCGATCAATCCAATCGATCAAATCACAGGCTTTCGGGACCCAGTTTGTTGGTAGGTCCCCATGCTGAAAGGGACCGTTCCGGCGAGACTCCACCGCGAGGGTCTGGTAGAGTCGCAGTTTGCAGTTTGCAGACTGCAGACTGCAGTATTTGTAGACAGTAGAGGAGCCCGCCCTGTTGACTCTTTCTCTGCATGTGCCTAGGTACATCCACTACCTTATGTTAGTGTTGGTGAAGCCACTGAATCGTGGTTTGGAAAACTCTCTCTCCACCAACAAACAATGGGAAAAATTCCTAACAATGGAAACCCCTCCAGTGCTTACGTTAATAGTTCACAGACTGGAGTATTTCTGGACTGGCTTTTCCCACTTAAGGATGCCGATGGAAATGCGACCAGTCAGGGGACGACGAATTCCTCTTACGCACTGGATTGCGCTGATTCGCGGGCTCGTTAGAGAACGGGGGTTTTTCGTTGCAACTTGCAGGACGGCACGGCTCTGGCGTTAGACGCGCTGCTTATGACGAGCTTTGGTGAGCTGGCGGACCTCGGTCTGCTCAGCTCAGCTGAAGGTTGGATTTTGTGGTTCTTGGCAAGGTTGAGGAATCATGAGAGGGTCGACTGCAACCAGCGCCGCGGAGCCAGGGCATGTGGATGATGTGAAGTGACTTGCCTTACACCATGCGATGTGGACTTACCTACACCATGGACAGATGTCACGTGGGATGGCAAAGCTGACTGACAAGCTGACAAGCTGAATGACAAACCCCCCCCCGCCCCAAACCCGGGATGCATCCGGCCGCCCGGCCTTTGAGGCTGAGCGTCTAGCGTGGCTAGCTAGCCGGGCTGGGAGGAGGAGTCACCAGAGATCGCCGGCCTGGGTCAAGACCAGATTGATCTGGACAAACCGGGCCATTGACGGAGCCATGTCTCCCATTGGTTCCACGTCGTTAGGGCCCTCGACGAGAGGTCCGTTGGTGCTGACGAGAGAGAAAGAAAGGCAGAGAGAGTTTTGATCCGGTCCAATTCTTCTGGAACATTTTGGGGGTGGGCACTGGCATGCATTTTATGATTTGGGGGCATTCTGGCACATCCGAATCTTGGGTAGTACCTAGGCATGGCGGCGACTTTTGGGAGGGCTTTACCCATTCCTCAGTTTGTGGCTAAGCTGAAGTCTGGTCTTGTCGATGTGCCGGCTTTCGCCTTTGCCGTTGAGCAGTTCCTGCCCAGCTTTGTCTCGGCCACTGCCTGAGATGGAGAAGCTTCGAATGCATGCCAGCGGTGTGTCTTCGAATCGATATTGACGTTGAGGAAGTTTGCTGCTGGAAAGGACGTTGGAGTCGAGATGATCTCCGACTCTCGACAATGGAGACGCGTGTCCGACGGAGCACATCCATCTAGGGGTCACTCTTTTTTTGCTCGAGAGAAAGAGGGGGATCGCCGACCTTCGAATCTTCGAACCCTCAAAACATGGAAACAAAACCCCCACGTGGCTGAAGAGGACGTTTCCGGAGATGTGGTCGTGGTAGGAGCATTCCATTTCAACGCCAGTTTTTCTGCGGCCAATGATCTACGCGCTCTCGTGATATTATCACGAGACATGGAGTTGAAACATGTTCTTGTCAGAAAAGCTTGCTCCTCCGCGGAACGAGTGACCATCAGTGGTAGGAAGCCAAGTGGGTGACCAAAAAAGAGACAGAGACATACGATGCTGCGCCAAAAAATCACTAACAAAGATACCTTCTTAGCTGTACAAAATTAGGTTGAGACAGGTATTCTTCAGCTAAAAACCAAGCCCAGAGGTGTGCCCTGGTTTTTCTATCACCCGCTTCGAGGGCAAGAAGGGTCTCTCTCTCTCAGCCGCATGGCTTGGGAGGTATACCCCTTTGGGAAGATTTCCGACTCAGACGAAGGAGACACACCAACCAGACCAACTAGTCTACGTTGCCACCTGCACTTACACGGTCGTTGGAGCTGGCGCGGTTAGTACGGCAGTCCTACCGGTTCTCCTCGGTGGCGCGAGCTGTACCGGCTGGATAGCTGTCAGTCAGTCAGCCTAAGGGACAAAACGCCTTCCCATAGATCTGGTTTGTCTTTGACGAGGGCGGCCCGGTCGATTATGGCTGAGGGGGATGGCGCACTTTGTCTCGACTTGGACGGTGTGGGGGAGAGAAGTCTTTGTTCTCGTGGGCTGGATTGTCTGTCTTGGACCGGATGGGACTTGTCTCTGGTATAATAGACGTTCACGCCGTGGCTGACCGCCCCCCTCCAGATGGGCAGACAGGTAATAGAGAGAGAGGCATTTTTGTTTCCCCCTTCAATTGAAGAAAACGATCGAGGTCCCCCATTCGCTCACTCTTGGGGGGAAACAAAAGTAATATCAGACAGCTCTTTCTGCATCTAGGTAGGGCGGATCAAGAGGCGTTTGAGACTCCTCGTTCTGTCTCTGTCCTTCCTTCCCTCGTTTACCTCTTTCTTTCTTTTACTTTTTTTCCTTGCCACCTTCGTTATTACATTATTAAAATAGTATTTAGGGGTGGTTGAAGAGGTTTGAAGACAAGATGAGGTTGAGCAAGAAGGAGCCGGGACGGGCGCAGGAGTATCAGGCCATCGACGCATCAAGTACGTTCTCCCCTCGACGCCCTCCTCTTCTCGAATTAAATGATACTGATGACAGACTCCAGGGGCAAAGGACACCAAAAAGAAGCCCCTGATAGTCCGCCTCTGGGGCATCATAGCCCTCCTCGCCGTGACCGTCGCCCTGATCGGCGTGGCCGTGTACGTTTCCAAGTCCCTACCCGACGGCTCCAATTCGACATACCAGATTCCCGGCAGGTCGGGTTCCAACAGCGCGCGCTCGGCAATCTCCAAAGACCGGGCCACGGAGTCGGCGACGCAGTTCCACCGCCGCCAAACGTGGAAGCATCCGGATCGCAGGCGCGAGCTGTGGGAGTTTGGCAAGAGGCAGCTGGGCGTGGAGACGCCAGGAGACGGAGGGACTCCGACGGGGTGCGCGTTCCCCGTGACGTCGTCGTTTGCCGGGTTCGTGTATGTCTTTTGCGAGCCGCCGCCCGTCACGTCGACGTCTACTGGGGATCCGCCTCTTATTGTTACGGTTCCGCCTGTGTCTTCGTCGGATCCTCCGGTTACCTCGTCGTCTTCGGAGCCGCCTAGTTCTGTGACGCCGAGTGTGCCTGCTTCGACTTCGAGTTCTGATGTGCCGAGTTCGACGCCCGAGTCGTCGTCTACGCCGCCGATTACTTCGACGACGAGTACGCCTACGCCTACGCCGACTTCGTCTCCGAGTTCATCTTCGAGCTCCAGCTTCAGCTCCGAGTCGTCTTCGTCTTCTAGTGCGACTTCCTCGTCGTCGAGTACTACGAGCAGCTCTTCGAGTTCTTCCTCCAGTACGTCCGAGTCGTCTTCCGAAAGCAGTAGTAGTAGCAGCAGCAGTACTAGTAGTACTGGTAGCAGTACCAGTAGCAGCACGACTACATCGACAACCTCATCCTCGTCCTCATCCTCGTCCTCATCCTCGTCCTCGGACTCCTCAACGTCCTCTACAGAGAGTAGTAGCAGCAGCAGCGCCTCGGAGACGAGCTCCACGTCTTCTTCCGAGTCGACTTCCGAGATAACGACGACTAGCACGATCACCAGCACGTCTGAGACGACGACTACGACGACCGAGTCTTCTACGGATAGCAG
>WIGM01001181.1:0-11499 GCA_014235935.1 Colletotrichum musicola
ATGATGATTCTTGATTGATTGTAAGCTAGGGAGGCATTCGCCAGCCGTGGATGTAGGAGCCGGAGCTTCGTCCGGCGTTGGTCACGTGCTCGCCCACGTGACCTGCGTCTTCCGTTGATCCCGTTGAATGTGCCGTATCATCCCACAGAGACAGTTTTCTTCAAATTTCTTCGTATCTCTGGCCAACGAGAGCTCCACGGCCTGTCTAGCCAAGGCATGAGCAGCAGCTCGACGATCACAATTCAAGGCATTAATCCCCCCACATGCAACGCTGCCCCATCCCCGCACCAACGGCATACAATCCTTTGAATTATGGCACTTTTTCAAGTCCATGGCAATGTGAGTGAGTGGGCGGGTCGGCTCCAAGACATGCAATTGAGCCAAGTTTCTTGACATCCATCACTGCCCCGGATGGGAGGGACTCCTGCTGATGGAGGCTCCAACAGGCGGAGTCCATCCCACTCCCATGTGGCAAGGAATAGAGCCGTCTGTTCCATGTGCCTCGGCCGTTGGATGTCTGGTGATTGTCGTCCCGGAGTCGGTTCCGACAACACAACCATAGAGTATTTCGCTCTGGTTCTTCGGTTATTTCACAGCGTCTCTCCACCTGTTGATGGCATTTGTAAAAACCGATTGCTTTGAGTTTTGTCAAGGGCGATAGAGTGGTATCCATGTCGATAGGCTTAACTTAACCAGCAGACACGTCCCGATCGAGCGGTTGAGGCTGCACAATGAGGGAAACTTAAGCATGCAAGAGCAAGTAAGTTGATGACATCATACCTCAACGAGATCTGCCTTTGTCATTTCCATTTCCATGGGTAATCGATACTCCCATCCCGTCCCACGTCAAAGTCTCACGACCAACACAACACGATGACACCGACCCATCACAACCCGACCGGTTTGGTGTGCTCTTAGTCTTAGGTCAGACCGAGAAATGCCGCCGGATGGGGGTCATCGCGTCATTCCGCGCCGGTGATTCGCCGGCCGTTCCGTGGTTGTTCTTGGCCGGACGGTTACCGGGACCGGATTGCCTCATAGCCAAGACTGCCGAGCCCTTGGCCAACCGGGATAGTGTTCTGAGTTCTCCGCCTCCAACCCGCCGACGGCTGGCGGAAGGATTCGCCCTAATGTCTTGTCCTAGGTAATGCTAAGACTTTCAGTTGCTCGTCACACTGTCTCTCCCAGTGCGTCCCGCTTGTTGGTACGGATCCTCCCTTTTGGCTTCTGAGAATGCCTTGTCCAACCCCACGAGAGGGGCGTGAAAGAAACAAGATTGCGTGCTCCAGCAGCCTAGATGCGGGCTTGATGGGGCGGCGGGTATAGTCTGCGTCTTGCGGCAAAAACTAGGGTCCAGAGGCGCCTGAAAGTTCTGCACTTTCACATTGAGAATACGCCTTCAAAGCCCCAGATAAAAAGCAAGATACGATGAAGAACTTGTACATGTGAGGGTTCTACCTGTACGTACCACGTGTAACGAGAAAGAGGTCAGCTACTCTCTTATCCCGTCCACTCTCTTTCCTCCCATCCGGTCTGGTTCCTCCATCTCCATCACATCTGAACTCTCCAAAGAGATCTCCTCCCTCCAGGTTTCATCATCGGGACTCATTATCACCTCATTCTTGGGACCTCAAATGCCGTCAAGATAAGCTACGCTCCCGCTCCCTTCCCGTCTAGCCTACCGCTGCCGAACGACCCCCCAAGATTCTAGAACCGCACGGAACGGACTGGACCTTGAGATCGATCTCCCGCAGACGTACCGTTCGTATCGCTTCCCCACGTGGCTGTCTGTTCGTGACCGGTATGGACGCAGTTAAGAAGATCGGGCGCTGGTTCGCGCCGCCGCCGCAGAAGGCCGAGGATGGCCGCGATGCCTGGCCCTCGCGAGCGTCTTTCCTGCTGGCCTCCATGGGTGGCTGCGCCGGCATGGGAAACCTGCTGCGGTACCCCTCGCAGGTGTACAACAACCACGGCCTGCAGTGGTACATCCCGTACCTAATGTGCGTCTTCATCATCGCCATCCCCGTCCTGGTTCTCGAAATTTCCATAGGTCAGGCCTACCGCGGCGGCAGCGTCGTCGCGTACAACAACCTCAGCCAGAAGCTCAAGGGCACCGGCCTGAGTTTGCTGTACGTCGGCTTCGTCGTCGGTCCTTACTTCGTCGTCAACCTGGCCTGGATCATGAACTACTTCCGCAACTCGTTCACGAGCCCGCTCCCCTGGACCAACCGCGGCGAGGAGTTCTTCAACCGCGACGTCGTCGCCAATGTCGACCCGATCGACGGGAGCCTCACCGATGACGGCAGCGCGGTGCTCAGCTACACGCAGTACCCCGGGACGGCCCTGCTGGGCGAGACGGTCGGTTGGACGCTGTTCACTTGGTTCCTGTGCTGGCTTTGTATCTTCCGCGGTGTCGGATTGACGGGTCGTGTTGTATACTTCACCATGGGACTGCCCATTGTCGTCACCATCATTCTTATCGGCCGTTCTGTGTCCCTCGAGAACGCGGGCGAAGGTGTGAAGCTCTACTTCGCGACCTGGAGAGGATCTGAACTTGCCCGCGGACAGGTCTGGCAGACGGCATGCGGGCAGGTGTTCTTCTCGACGGGTGTAGGATTTGGTATGTGATCCATGGGCGTCGATCTCGATTCTCTCGGACGACCTTGATATCCCTCCAGTTCATCTATGCTGACGCACCCAAGGCTACTTCACCTCGTACGCGTCCTACAACCGCCAGTTCTCCAATGCCGTCATGGACTCCATCCTCATCGTGTGCAGCAATGTGCTGTTTGAGAACATCGCCGCCTTCGCCGTCTTCGGCGTCGTGGGCTACCTCGGCATGTACCCCGACCCGAAGAACCCCATCGGCGGCTTCGACGTTGGCTTCCTCACCCTCCCCCTCGCCGTGACCGAGATGCCCGGCGCCAACTTCTGGGCCGTCGCCCTCTTCTTCACCCTCATGGTCCTCGGCTTTAGCTCCGCCTTCGCCATGCTCGACGCCATCGTCACCCTCGTCATGGACAGCGGCATCAAGTTCTCCCGCCCCGTCGTCGTCACCACCTTGACTGTTATCTCTTTCCTCCTCTCCCTGCCGTACTGCACCGAGTTCGGATACTACCTGCTGAGTGGTATCGATCGCTGGACCAACGACGTCGCTCTCGTCTTTGTTGTGTTTGCCGAGTGCGTCACCTCGACGACGCTGTACCGGTGCCGGGACGTGATCGGCCAGGTCGGAAAACTTCCATTCATCATCTACAACGCCGGGTACTTCTTGGGAATGGTGCTCGGCGTCGCCATTGCTCATGCCGTCACCCCGGGTGCCGGGGCCGGAGTCGGCTTTGGGCTCTTCTTTGCCGGCTGCATCGCGTCTGTTCTAATCGCGGAGACCCCGGACGTGGCGCCCCCAAGATTTTGGGGCAAGAATGCTTTCATCAGCCGGCTCTGGTACTTGGCTTTCTACTCGGTGAGTCGGCTCTTTTCCCCATACTCCAGGCCATGGCCACGTACGCCGAAAGTCATCCTCTGTCCTTGGAGTTCCTCTACACGAGCAGCAGCTAACAGATCTCAGGGCAACCAACTCCGCCGCGACCTGAACGTTATCGTCGGCAGCGGCAAGAATTGGAACCTTCCGACCTTCTGGCCCGTCCTCCTGCGCTACATCTCGGGCCCCATCCTCGCCATCATCTACGGCTTCTCCTACCCGGCCTTCTACGAGATGCGCTACGACCCGCTCCACATCCTTGGCTTCGGGGTCGGGCACGTTGCCCTGCTCCTCATCTTTGGCGGCTTCATCGTGCCGAGGTGGTTCAACGTCTTCATCCCCAAGCACCGTTTGGATGAGGGCAAGCTGCCCTACGCCCCGGGGAGGATCATTGGTGCCGATGAGGCTCAGGCCCAGGCTGCCGCAGGCCATTTGGAGGCAGGACACTCTGAGGAGGCCGTGGAGCCAAAGAGCCCGTCGCCTGGTTCACAATCACCGAGGAACGACCATGTCATGATGGATGAGAGGAAAGCGGTCAACTGATACCATTTTCGTTTCTGTTTTATTTTGCTTGGATTTCAATGCTCTGTTTTCTGGATGGTTTCCGGCTTGAAGGATTTTCTTTGGGCGTTGCGACCATGGAAACACAGAAAGAAATCATCATTGGAGCGGTGCCATCGTAATGGCACCCTGCTCCCCCAACTGCCCATGCTTTTCTCGTTCCCAAACAACAAACCTCGACTAACACCTCCAGAAACGACTGTTAACTCATAACAGCATTTACGAAGGCAGCCTGCCATTCCTAAACCTTCCCACCGGCTTCGAACGCATATTTAATACAGCAACATGCGGTAAGTCACGTAATGATAACTCGACTCGTGAAGGTCCTTGCACACAAGCAGCTCATTGAGCTATGCGGCCTATCAGTCGATGTCTCGGGTTGCATAACGTCTCCTATCGACACATGCTTAGTAGTCCGAAGCGCGCAGTGGCCAACCTAGGTCTCTCTGAGCGTCGCGAAGCCACGCTACTCACACTATCGACGACGAAGGATCTATTTTCTGTCCTGGTTGCGATTCACCTGAGTAGTTGGTATCGTGCATATGCCAACATCATATGAACAGGCGAAGAGTCTTGCTTTTGGCTCATTGCCCCAGACGGTCTATTCGTTGAATCCGGCTGGAAGCCATCTCTTACTTGACTTCTATAAACACATCCCCTCTACTTGATACCCTGAAACCCTTTGGAGTTGAAAACAAACAACAGGTGAGGGTAAGACAGTGGAGCTAATCGTATTTCAAACCATGACTGCCCGATCATTAGTGAAGTAATATCATGGTCTTTTCTCACTGCTGATTGCGGCGGGTGTTTTTGCTGTTACAGTGTCGTCGTCAATTCAAATAACTAGATTCCCCTAGGGGACTAGTATTTCACACCCCTAAGCTGGATATCTCACACAAGCAGCAGTGACGAGGACAAAAGACGAACGACGGACGACGACGACGGACGACGATGACAGACGACGGGGACAATAACAGACAACAGCAAGAGTAAAAAATAATAGTAACAGTAGCAAATAGTACTCAAATAATAATTCAGTAGCAGTGGACTGGACTGGCTAGAGGGGACGTAAAATACCTATTAATCTAAGGGTGTGGAATAAAAGCCCCTTCCCCTAAGTCTACTCCTTTGGCTCTGCATCAATTCCCACGCATGCTTCCTCGTGAATTCTTCTTCTCAAAGGGCAACGGTCTTTACCTAATTGGAATCTGGAAACATTCTTACCTGGTTAGCTTACTTTGGAGCATGCTTTGGCTTTTTCCATTGACGCAGATAACCAGCATCGTCGATTTTTTTCGTGGCGGCCATCTTTAACCAGGTTTCCCCAACTGGAGGCAGATTGCTGGATCGGGCAGGGATATCCAGACAACTTGCTGGAGGACGCTGCCACACTGAGGTTGAGCCGAGGTTTATTACGCTTCTGTGGAGTTGGCTGCGGGGATGCTCGGTCGCTCGGGGCGCCAGCACATGTCGTGGCGTCTCAACAAGAAACTAACAAGGAACGTTTTCCCAGATTTTCCCAGATTGAGGGAGCGCGCCCTACTGCCAGTTACCAACGAACCATTCATGTTCTTCTGCATCGGAAAGCAATCACCAACCTTCATCATGCCGCTCAGAGTCAACCTCCCTGGACACCTCGCCTCCCGCGCCAACGGCACGGCCCGCATCGCGTCGGCTTCCGGTTCGTCGGTCGACCGGCGGCACGGACTCGCCGAGCTGGCGCGGGAAGAGGATGTGCAGTACATCGTCGGCGACTGGATGTCCGAGGCCAACATGGCCACGAGGGGGGGTGCGAAGGTGGGCGACCCGCTTGGCTCGGCCGAGTTCGAACCGTCATTCCTTGAGGCCGTCGAGCCGGCGCTGGCGCACATCGAGGCTCGGAGAATCAAGGTCGCCGTCAACGCCGGAGCGAGCGATACTAAGAAGCTTCACGACGTCCTGGTCGGGATGATCAGGGATAAGGGGCTCAAGCTCAAGGTGGCTTGGATTGAGGGAGACGAGGTGATGGACGTGGTCTGGAAGGGTTTGGAGTCAGGGGAAGGGTTCAAGAATTTGACTACTGGTGATGCCCCGCAGCGGACGAGTTGTCTTTAAGACTGATACTTACAGCGGTAGGCCAAAACATCCAAGACTGGCCTTATGAGCCCATCTACGCGCAGGCTTACCTCGGCTGCTGGGGCATCGTCGAAGCCTTCAACCAGGGCGCCCACATCGTCTTGTGCGGACGGGTAGCTGACGCCTCGCCGACCATTGCTTGCGCCGCATACCACCATGGGTGGAGTCGGCAGGACTACCCGCAGCTCGCCCACGCTCTGGTTGCTGGTCACTTAATCGAGTGTACGACTTACATCACTGGCGGCAACTTCTCGGGATTCAAGAGTCTCCCCGGCACCTCTGTCGATCTTGGATTCCCCGTATCCGACGTCGAGCCTTCAGGGGAGTTCACCGTGTACAAGCAGTCCCGGAAAGGCGGGATGGTGACGCCCGAGACTTGCAAGGCCCAGTTGTTGTACGAGATCCAAGGGCCTTATTATTACAACTCGGACGTTGTAGCCATCCTCGACAGCATCAAGATGAAGCAGGTTGGGGAGAACAAAGTGTAGGGAAACATCTGGGACTCACGAATGGTACGCGACGATAACTGATTGTTCTCAAAGACGCGTGTTCAACGTCGGGCATGACAAGCCTCCGCCGACGACCAAGGTTGGAATCACCGCCAAGGGCGGATATCAAGCCGAGGCGCACTACTTCCTCTGTGGACTCGACATCACAGAGAAGGCCGCCCTGTTTGAACGTCAGATGCGACATGTACTGGACGAGTCGCAGTTCACGTGCCTCAAGTTCCGCACTAACGGCTCTTGTCCGGAGAACCCGTCAAACCAAGACGCGGCTACGGTTGACCTGCGCGTGTTCGCCCAGTCCCGGAGCGCGGAAGCCCTCTCCCCCCTGAAGTTCCTCAAGCCCATGCTCGACAACATCATGCAGAGCTACCCCGGCGCGACGTTCCACATGGACACGCGACAGGCGCTCCCGAAGGAGTTCTACGAATACTGGGTCAGTATCATCCCGCAAGCCGCTGCGAAGCACGTCTGCCACTTCCCGTGGAAAAACGGACGGGCGGTGGTTATCGATCCACCAACAGACACGGTAGAGTTCCGGCACAGCCAACCAACTTACGAGACGGCAGGGCCCGTCAACCTGACATCTTTCGGCCCAGCGACGCGGGCGCCGTTGGGGTATGTCGTGCAAGCCCGGTCGGGCGATAAGGGGTCGGACAGCAACGTCGGCTTCTTCGTGCGCAACGCTGACGAGTGGGACTGGCTGCGGTCGCTCCTGACAGTCAACAGGATTCGGGGGCTGTTGGGCGACGACGACAAGGGAAAACCCATTTACCGGTTTGAGCTTCCTCACCTCCATGGTTGGTTCAGCTCCGTGTGGCTTTGGGGGCGCTTTTTTGCTGACGTTGGAGGGGGCACAGCTGTTCACTTTCTGCTGAAGGATCATCTCGACCGCGGAGTGACGTCGAGCTCGTCCTACGACTTTCTCGGGAAGAACGTGGCGGAGTATCTGCGTTGCAAACACGTCGAAATCCCTGACAAGTTCCTAGCCCGGGGCAGAATTTGACCCATCAAGGATAATGGAATAGGACGGGGATGACGGACAGGAGCAAGAATGGGAAAGGAACGCGTCAGAGGGGATAACAAGCCGCGCGCCCTCTTTACTGCCCGTTTACATGTTCAAAGTTGGACGATGGCCGTCAGGGCCGGGACTGCCTACGCATCGGGTCCTTTTCTATTAGGTAAAAAGACAAGGCAAACGGCCAGACTTCTCGATCATTCGAGCTTGTTTTTGTTAGTTACCTGGAGAAGCTTTACCCCGCAAGACTGCCCTTCAAACGAATGTCTTGTCGAACGTCTTTGGACAAGTAGGTCATGAAATGTTTCCAGGCGTTCCAAGGAGTAACAAGGGCAGATGATTTCGCAACTCTTCCCTGTAGGTAATACCGGAAGGAATCATTAGGGCGGTCTTTTCATCACAGCTTTTATCTAGCAAGGTGAAGTCAGGATGAGCGACGACCGACAAGCTAATGGGCTTTGCTAACATGTCCATGATCTCAAGTGCCATACGACATTCATCTCACGTGGCACGAACGAAAAGTATTTGTGCAGAGGCAGGGATCCGAAAACAGCACGGTAGTGGCGTGACGCGATGATGACCGGGTGGCGCGGCACAAAAAGCATGGCCGAGTTTAGCCACCCCAAGAACCGTGGCATTCAAGCAACACCAAGACAGGCACAGGTTCTGCTTCCCTTTGCCGCTTGAGCTGTCAAACAAATCACCAACCGGGATTTGTTGATGCTGCCGGATTCGCGCTCCACCGCCCCCGATGGGGCAGTTGGCATGCCGCTCACTGTGCGGATCACTCAGTCCGTTAGCCGGAGCGACTGCCCCGCCCTTGTCCGCACCAGGATCCCGGGGTCGGAGTCTCAGAGAGGTGGCATCGAGATGGAAGTACAACGCCCCTCCTCCCACCGGGACGCGCAAACGACTCCACTGATCCCCTTTGCTTCTCGGGATGCTGCAGCTTGCCCAGCAAGGTCCCTGGCAACTGGGTGCGGGACAGAGCTTCCCTGCTCCCTTGTCTAAGGCTTATTGGGCTGAGCCGAATACAAGCTGGAGTTTGCTCCGGAGAGTGATCAAGACGTTCCAACCATTTCCTGT
The DNA here is from genome assembly GCA_014235935.1 of Colletotrichum musicola. Classification (NCBI taxonomy): domain Eukaryota; kingdom Fungi; phylum Ascomycota; class Sordariomycetes; order Glomerellales; family Glomerellaceae; genus Colletotrichum; species Colletotrichum musicola. The sequence goes on from WIGM01001181.1 coordinate 8,765, forward strand.
ATGATCAGCTAACAGAGGCAAAACGCCACAAAGATAGGATGAGTGGTCAAACGTCATCCTGAATTGATCATTTAAAATCATAGTAGCCGCTCAAAGTGACTTTGAGGTGTCTCCTCAAGCTTATCCTCATTTTTACCCATACTCAAGACAGAGATACCATCGATTGCAAATGATCGCGCAATTATTCGGCTCAGCACACCCAAAACTCCATACTCACGCCCCGAAGCCCAACGTACAACATGTCTCCATGCCGTCTCTCGGAAGCAATCAAGCAGGACCACCGGAGGATCGAGCAGGCCTACCGGTACATCCTCACGGCTGCAACGGCTGAGGACAAGCTCCGCTGGAGGAATGAGCTAGCACTTGAGCTGGCGCGCCACTGCATCTCGGAAGAGCAAGTGCTGCTACCCGCCCTCAAAGACCGTCTCGCTGACGGCTCGTCGAGGAGCGAGAAGAACCACGCAGACCGGATGAGCGTAAGCCCCTCTGGCTATTACCCCGACGGACAAGAAAAAGGATTCAGAAAAGCTAACGATGCCTCGCGACGCAGCTGAAAGAAAAGATCTGTAAGCTCCACATCCTCGCCGTAGACGACCCCAGCTTCGAGCCCGAGCTGAAGTCCATGTGGGTCGACATGGCGGCGCACGTCCGGGACACCGACCACCAGGATGTCGCGCGGCTGGAGGAGTGCCTGAGCATCACGGAGTCCGAGGAGCTCGGCGAGAAGTTCCGCAGCACCATGGCCTTTGCTCCGACGCGGAGCAACCCGTCGCCGACCATGGGACCGCCTTCGAAGCTGATAACGGACTTCCTCGCGGTGAAGGATGAGAAGCTCTCGGACATCGACCCCATTGTCGGACAGATACATTAGACACATTCGAAGGCCTCGAAGGAGTTTGGGGACTGGGACGGTAATGATGCATGATTTATGATTTTTCTGTATTTGAACGAAAGGCTGTCTAGATTCCGAGAAACCGAAAGATGTCTCGAGATTTGACGGCACTTCTAGGTAGAGTTGAGGTTTAGATTAGAATAAGGAAATGCTTGATTGTCTCTTAATCAGTGTAACAGAATGTTTATTCCTCGCATGCCTCCAATTTCGGGGACTCTTATTCCACGCCCTCAGGTTGTGTTGGTATATCACGGCTATTGGCCGTATCAGCCCACCACTACGTTGTTACTCTTTCTATCTTCCGTCACCATTGCTATTGTCCGTGGTCATCGTCGCTGCTTCCAGGAGGTGAGAAACCTAACCGCAGGTGGGTTACGTGGGCGCCGGCCCCGGACTTCGGACACATTGGAGCCGGTTCCGACGGATGCAATCACTCAAACGTCATTGAGAGATCACCCATGGATGCCAATCTGGTGGAGGGATTAGAAGCCCCCGCCTCGCTTAGAGTCGAGCTAGTATCATCCAACTGGTAGTTCTTGTCGCTTATCTCATTAAACAAGGTCCCGCAACGCCTACCTCTGGTGACCGTGGCTGCGTTGCCTCAACGTCGGGTTCTTGACCAGACCTTTCTTGTCTTCACCTCATGACTGGGGCGGCCCAAGAGTGGATACAACCCTCTGTTTTAGGTTTTACGCGAACACCTGTTGCCATGATGTCGACGAGCATCTCATCTGAGAATTACGGAGCGGATGCCTCTTTACCTCAGGATCCGCGCCTCCCGGGCTCCCACACCGCGTCGAAATTGCGTAACCGTTAGGCATCGGAACTGCTGTGACCCAAGAACCTGTATTTCGGTGGGATCATGCATGTAATAAACGACGAACGCCTGCGGGCTCTCAAGAGGGAATGATCCACCACACCACACCACTCATGAACACAGTCATCTGGACGGAATGATAGAAAGCCAGCCCAACGAATTTCGAGAGTCCTGCCAAGTACGCTCGATATCATTTGGAGCAGGCTGAGGCCCAGTGGCGAGGGGCCCCCAGTCTCGTCCCGCGCCGAATACCTACGCATATATTCATGTCATCAAGGATGCATCAGACAGTCCTCATTCATTCGGGAGCTTTCGGGTTGCCCTTGTCCAATTTCAGACCGGATATTTAAGCTCTACTTCAGGGCCAGATTCCTGGTAGGATCCTCTGGCTTCCATCTCCGAAGCCCACTAGATATTCCCGAATCCCGATTCAGAAACGCCCAGCATGGCAAACAGATACGACTATCGCGACGAGTACCCACCTCGCCGTCGCCATTCCCCTACATATTCCGACTACGCGGCCGGCTCGTCGGAGTACAGCCCAACAAGGGACGCCGCAGCCGTCCGAGTGGCCCAGCGCCACTACGAGTACCCAGACCGAAAGGGGCAGGTCGAAGTCTACGACAGCCGGTGGGACAGGCCTCGCGAGAAGGATTACTACTACAAAGAAAGGCGCTCGCGCTCCCGGCCGAGGTCAGAGGTTTACGACTACGACCGCGGGCGCAGACACGGACACCACCACCATCCTCATCGTCAGGAGCCCGACCGCCGGAAGAGGAGGCACTCGAGCGGGGGGCCCAACTGGAGCCAGGCCGCCATCGCCGCAGCCAGCGCTGGCATCATTGAGGCCGGACTGTCAAGACATGACAGGGACCGCACCGCGAGGGTTGTAACGGCCGCCGCGGGTGCTGGCGCTATTGACGCCGTCGCCGGAAGGAACAATGAGAAGCCTCATAAGAGTTGGGAACACATTGTCGGGAGCACTGTCGGGGGGCTGATGGTGGACCGTCTTGCTCATGGCTCTGG
>WIGM01001182.1:0-11486 GCA_014235935.1 Colletotrichum musicola
CGCTGGAATCGTCACCAAACCCGCTTCCCGGGAATCCGGGCTTTCTACAAAGCAAGCGCTCCAGTGACAGAATAGTAGCCCCCGCACGCAATCTCATGCGTTACTGGTGTAGCACAAGATATCAGACATTTCCTACGGCCTCCGCGTATTCCCTCCTGTTACCTGACGTCCCTCGCAACGTTCCCCGTTTCTTTTGGTGCCGCTTGTTCCTCCATGGGCGTTGAGTTGAAGAAGCCCACAGGCCTCTGCCGGAAGCTGCCGAGGCCGAGATTGTTCTCGCCGAGACCGAGACCCTGTTGACGGCTGAGGCTGTGCTGGCGACAAGATATCTTTCTGGTATCAAACAACTTGGGGACCGACCGGTGGTGGTTGGGCCTGTTGTAGTTGGACCGGTAGTGGTTGGACCTGTCCTTGTTGGTTCTGTCCTTGTTGTGGGTTCTGCCCTTGCTGGTTCTGCCCTTGTTGGTTCTGCCCTTGTTGGTTCTGCCCTTGTTGGTTCTGCCCTTGTTGGTTGTGTCCTTGGTTAAGCTTTCCTTCCAGAAGCGTTAATCGTCCCTGAATATTTTGCAGAGTGTTGGTATGTTCGTGCTGCTTGTCGGCTATCTCATGCTTTGTCGTCCACCAGCTGTGGTAAAAAAAGAGTAGGCTGAAGAGGGTGAAACCACCGAAGGTGACAAGCAACCAAAGGGTGGCCCATTCCACGTCAGACACCCTATGCGAGGCTGCCACGAGAACGGGGTGATTGGGGTCGACGTAGTCAATTGCACCCATGGCTATGGACGACGCTCGACGAGCCGATGTTGGACACGGTGGGGTCTTGGTTGAAGAGGAATGCGAGTCGTGGACTGCTTGTAGAGCTGCCGACGGCGATGCTGCTGGTGATGAATGGACGGATTTTGAATAGATGAATTTGCAGTGATGCGTTTCCTGATTAATGAATTGATGGGTTGATGGATTGATGTGATGTTATCTGCAAAGGGGATGGGAACAGATGGGCCTCTAAGTAATACTCCGAGAGCAGGACTGGGAAAGGCGCTGGCGGGACAGGGAAGGCAGTGACGGGAGAGGAAAGGCAGAGCGAGGCCGTGAGCGACAATAGGGGGGGAAGGAAGCTTGCTTCCCGAGCTTCGTATAGGCAGGCATGCATGTCGTCGTCTCTGTCGTCCGCCGTCGTTCCTGTCGTCCATCGTCGTCCCTGGTCGTTGCTACTGCATATCGTTATTGTAGGTACTTGTGGGACGAGGGATATTCATCACCTTGGCTTCAAGCCGGTAGATGGGAAGGGAGTCACTTTCTCGACATCATCCCCGGCCTCATTGAGCATGCACGTTCAACACCAGGTCAACCAGAAGGCCAAGAAATGGGTGCCCATAGGAACTGCAGCGTGCGCTCTTTCCTCTACGCGAAGCTCGAGACATGTCCGTCCACTGTCCAGAGACCCTCAACCTCCGATATGTACCTTCCTCGTCCCTCCCGCAGCCCATTGCATCCCCGGCGAGGACCTCACTTCTCCTGCTCCCCAACAGCCACGAGCCTGCCGACGACGAGGTACTTGCTCTCGAACTGCTCCTCCCACCCCTGCAGCGCCTCCATCTCGTCCGGGCCCAGCCCCTCCAGCTTGTCCAGCGGTCCGTCGAGGTCCTCAGTCAGCATGTCCTCGTCGAAGCTGCCGCAGGCCAGGCCGCGCGAGGCGTCGCGGCCCGCGAAGTTGTGGTAGGGCCCGCCGGGGCCGTAGAAGTTGCTGCCCGAGGTGACGTCGAAGACGCGCCCGCGGACGGCGAAGTAGACGGGCATGCCGTTCTCGCCCGTGTAGGGGAGGAGCTCGCGCGGGTTGAAGACGCGGAAAACGGTCGCGGGGGGCTCCTTCGGGAGCACGGGGGGTGGCGTCGGGCGGAGCATGGTGTAGATCGTGTACCCTACCACGAGCAGGAGGATGATGTTGAGGGACGTGAGGAAGACGGCAGGGCTGTCGGGGGATTGTTAGCAGGTGCGAGATGACGGGGAGAAGTTTAAAAGGAGGACTTACCCTTGAACCTGGAGCTTCACGGCTTCCTCCTGGAGCCGCTTGTCTGTGTAGTCCATCGCGGGAGGAGCTGCGGCGGCTGCTTCGGATCGTGCGGGTTTGCGTGCTGAAGTCGCGTCGGTGCAGTGGTCGAGATGCGCAGTTGGACCTTTGCAGCCGGCGCAGATGGTCAATCGGAATTATTTCCCTTCGTCGACGAGGAAGGCTTTGTGGGAGGAGGGAGAGGTCGTAGTTCAGGACAAATGTAAGGCAAGATGCAACCACAGTGTTGCGCTTGTCGTTCTCCGTCGGAGCTCTCCAACGTGGAAGTTCCACGTCCCGCTGACGCTTCGGGCCCCACTGCCTGCGGTCCGTGCGCACCAGCTGTGCCCCGCCGGCGCTTCCACCATTCATGCTCGATCATTTTCATTGGTCAGTCACCGGGACTCGGAACATCTGTTGTACCTTCCCGGGGTGATCTGCTTGGTAGGTACCTAGGTACCTACTAATAGCTCCCGCCGGTGCTTAGATGCCGAGCCGGCACCTAACGTCGTAGACCTACCTATCGTCCATGGTCACTAGGTATCTATCGCTATTGCCGTTGGTGTTGTTTCTAAGGAAGGTGACTTACCTAGGTATCCAGCGGGAACTTGTGACGCAAAACATGAGGGAAAGTGGAGGAGGAAACTGCAATTCCTGGGTTGAAGATCCCACCCAAGCACGAGAGAGATAGGTACGTACCTTGGAGATAATTGTATTCACTTTCACTTGGGGGCTTTTATTTCACATCCCACAAGCTAACTACCGCCGACAAGTACCGGTAGCGACGGTAACGGACGATAGTAACAATGATAGACAATAAGAATGAAAACATATCATAAGATAATAGTAATAGGTTAGAATAGCTAGAGGACATGTGAAATACTTAGTCTGGGCGGTGTAAGATAATGATTCTCTTTCACTTACAGCAACTGCCATCCTCTCACTGGATGACTGCTGACTTTCCGATATAGATGCAGCCAAGGCGTGATTCCGGGATGTATACAAGCTGGGAAAAGGCTGGTACGACTGAAGTGCACATTTAATCAAGCCCTGCTCTGCCACTGCTCACGGGGGTGGTCTTCCTTCGTGGTCGAGGAATTTCACGATGTCTGCTCGATGGAGCGAAAGACGACGTCGCATACGGTGAAATATCTGCCTCGTCATGAAAGAAGACGCTATTCTCGGATCCTCGATGTGATATCAAAGGCCTTTCTGCTGCACTGACCTGCTGCTGGAGATCATTTCCTTTGTCGTCCATCAAACTGGACCATTCAATTTGATCACAGCCACCGTGCTTTCACTCCATACAATGACAAACGCACAACAAGACAGCATTTTTCTTTGAAGTCTTCACAATGGACTTGTACCCTCGGAATACCCTTGTTCTCGACGCTCATCGACGTTGTTCAACGCGGGTAGGTCTCCCGCCTCCGAGTATTATAACGATGGAGCGGTTCCCAGATAGCTGTCTCCTTCTCATCATCACAACATCATCACAACCACAAACAGCAGATTTCAACATCCAACAGCGCATCACAACCTTTCAAGAACTAAGACAACTATCCAAGAGCAACAGCATCTAACTGCACTCCAACAATCCAAGACCCAAGAAATCTAAACACACAGACAAGTCCACTCACCAAACCACTCAGTCCTAACCCCAAGATGGCCCCTTCCGCTGACTGTAACTATAACCTGAACGCTAGCCCAATCGGCCCCGAGACCTCATCGCAAGACGGTGGATCTAACTCTTCCCTCGACAACAACGTTAGCGACTCAACCCCCGGCGCCCAACAGCCCGAGACCCCGCCATACGCCAACGTTGATGGCCCTCAAGCTACCAACTTCTTCGAGTTACCCGCCGACACCCCGGCCAGCCGCCAGCCCGGCATGCAAGGAGGCCTGGCCGCCACCCTCACCTTCTTCCCGCCCGTGCCCCCGCAGCGCGCCGCCCGCCCCCCACGCCGGAACGCCCTAGTGGCCCCTTCCGCTCCGCCTCCCCCTCCCCAGCCGTACCAGGACGCCGAGATCCCCGAGTTCCGCTCCCCTTGGCCGCGCCAACCGCCCCACGTCCCCGGAGGTCGCCCGGACATCTCCCGCCGCTGCCCGCACGACCTCGTCTACCCTTGCTTCTGCCGCAACGTCACCGATGTGCCGGGCTTTGTCTGCTTCACCTGCCGCGCCCCTCTCTGTGCCTATAACGAGTTGCTGCAGCGCGGCACGTCCCAGGAGCTCCAGCTCGAGCTTGACCGCGAGGTTGCGCGCGACCGCAACGCCCGCCAGTTCGAGCAGGAGATTCGCTGGGCCCTGGAAGCTGCTCTCCGACGGGAGTGGGAGTACAATGGGACTGGGCCTGGGCCGTATAGCAATGGTAATTAGATTATTTCTTCATAGGATTAGGTAAGTCTGCCGCTGGATTTGGAGGACAGGGTATAAGGTGAGTACGTCAGAGACGCAGGAGTGGAGGAGGTAAGTTGTGGTATTTCGTGTCGAGATTTATACACAAGATGAATAAAACTCATACAACTCCCACATTAATGTGTTATTACAAAGCCATGTCTGTTTCGCCGTATCCAATTCCTTTCCGTTCCCAACACCCATAAACATCACACAATGCCAGCGCACCATTTAGTGGGCAGTAGCAAACTTGAGCTCCTTCTCGACAACCTTGACATCAGTCTTCTGCTCGTCGCCAAACGAGTCGCGGCCATCGGCGAAGACGGCCTCGAAGTCGTACTCGGACCACCGGATCTCCGGGTTGAGGCCGGCGAACTTCCACACGCCGTTGACCTTGCGGTACCAGTGCATGTTGTACGAGTGCGCGTGGCCCTTGACGGCGACCTCCTTGCGTGAGGCGTCCGTGTACCGCTGGTGCGGCACGCGCAGCTGGTGGTGCCCGATGACCTCCGTGTCTGAGACCTTCTCCCAGCGCGAGCCGCCGATGAAGTGCTGCGTCTTGAGGAGGGGGTTGCCGAGGACCGACTTGTCCGAGATCATGGCGATGAACTCCTCAGCGGGCATGGCCTCCCAGATCTTGTCGAGAAAGGAGCGGTAGTCGATCTGAGACTGTATTAGCATGGTGTTTCGCTTCGCGGTTAATGGTGCGAAGTGAGGTGGCAGGGTGGTGTCAAGAGGGACCTACGCGGAGCTCAGGAGCAATGCATTTCCGGAGACGGTCCCAGTCCTTGGAGTCGTAGCTGTCGGCCCACTCGTAGAGGGCGGCGTTGAGGCCGAGGTAGTCTTGCGATCCCTGTCAGTATCCCTCCGCGCAATATTCTGGTCGCAATTTATGACCTACCCTCAAAGGTGATGTTGCCAGCAGGGGACGCCATTTTGTTTTATTGTGAGGTTGAAAGAATTACGAAAAGGGATAATTTCAGTTGGAAACAAAATCAGACGAGATTCGAGAAAGAATATCGAGAAGTTTATACCTGCTCACGACGATCAAGAAGCTAGGGGTGCTGATTAAACCATCTCAGACGGTTCACCGTGGCGTCCGGACTGCCGTCAGACGCCCGGCCCCTGGATGCACGGAGCCCCGGTCGTCGCCTCAACGATACTAACACCACCTGAAAAAGTCGCTCCCGCACAGAACGGCTACTGCAAGGGATCATCGCATATGGAATTGGCCGTCTCGGCGATGCGACCCCTATTCTCTGTCTTTCGCTAAGGTGCTAGGTTACACAGGTACGTTGTGCGTGAGCGCTTCGGACTTGTGGTGGGGAGATGCCGATGATGACCCACCGCCGCCGGGGGCCCCGCTCCGACGGGGCTTCTAGTCTAAGACCCCCGCCATAACACGAAGCCTGGGTACCTGGCGGCCTGGGTATGCCGAGCGGTTACATCATCCGATCGATGGTATCTCTCTATTTATACGACCTGTTTACTAAATCGCGAAAGCCTTCCAAAGGATGCTGTATAGCGGCAGAATGCGGAAGATGGACTACTGCACAAGGGCTGTATGCACCGTCCCCGGCGCCAGCTCGGCCGCGTTCCTGCATCTCGAGGATCCGACGGTGTCGGTGTTTATTTATGAATCCTCCGCCGATATCCAGATGCTCTGGGGAATATCTGGGGATAACCGAAGCGCGCATGTAACCCCGGGCCGGAGTCCTGGGCGCGCCGCGGCTTCTTGGCTTATCCGCTCGGCCTTTCGCCTCTAAGATCGACGCGCCCGAGATAGTTCGTCTCTTTCGTTAGTCATCCATTGTCCACGAACGCTCGTCATTGAAGATGCGCTTTCGTTCTCGATGTCCGTTATGTAACACCACGCCTTTCGGCACTCCCTACTCACTTGTTGGATTCACAGGCGTGGTGGCATACGCGTATATCGAGGAGCCTTTCGGCAGGGTGAAGCAGCAGTCTGATACTATTGATACTACTGATGCTTAACGAAGGGAAAGGCCACAAACACTCACGGCCTTCGGCCGTGATTACCTATATGGTCGAGCCATCCAGTCGAGTCAAGTATATAAGGTTGCTGTCGAACAACCCAGCACTCGCTCGCCGCGGAGCCCGCGGCAGTCCGATAGACGGCTCGCCTCTATCGCAACACACTGCTTAATTCAACACCCAACACCCATCGTTTCGCGGCGAATCGCCTTAACCAACCATTCATTAATAACCCCCTCAGTGACTTGGATCTTCCCAACTCGACGTTAGAGTAACTATATAGAACATTGCCTATTGAATGGCCTTCAGTCTGCTCTCTATATCAGCCACCATTTCAGACACCACTCTCATACATGTCATTCCTGTTGTACCTGTTAAATTGAAGAACAGCATATGTGGAAAGGACGTAGTTGATACTGAATAGAAGAGTGCTGCCACCGAATCTTGCGGCTCTGTGAGAATCCTTGCCGCCTCGATCTGAGGAGGCACTTTGGTAACCCGGTACCACGAGACACGGTTTCATCCCGGATTCCTTCGCCCCTAGAATACCCATCATTCATCAGAAAATGCGCTGTACACATTGCTTGTTCGCTCGTCTGAATTCTGATGTTTAACTCGATGCTAACATTCAAGTAGTTCTTGTTACCGAGACCCTGAGCCTTCGACAATGGACTGCAGACGCCATCCTCATGCGGGCGCTACACTCCCCAATAAGATGTGAATCCCAGCTCAGATATTTGGCTGGAGGCCTTTCGGGAGGGCCGATCCCAGCACCGAAGTTCGTCTTGGCGATCAGGTTCAGAACCGTCGCGTTGGAGCTTTTGCATACCGCCCTGGTCATCTCACGTAAGATTCTTATCCGTTGTGGAACCCGCGCGGCTCCCAACGCGAGATGATTTCAGGCAACGTCGCCTGTTTTCTTTCGTCGCGTAACGAATCTTGACTTGTGTTGTTCTCTCGTGACTTTCCGTCGAATGCAATCGCAGCTCGGCCTCTATCGGCTGTAAAACTCTCAGCATACCTTGAAAATGGCCACCGTCGAGGAGCGACACCCGGAGCTCTTCCGACCAGTGAGCACCGAGTCCCCGCGCGGCAAGAAGAGAACCGTGCCGATGGAGGTTTTGTGCCTGGGCTTCCCTCGAACGGGCACCTCATGTATGGCTCTTCCCCCATTGGTTCTAACGAATCACGACTAACACAGCGTGCAGCAATGTGTGCCGCCCTCGAGAAGCTAGGAATCTGCTGCTGGCACTCAACCTGCTTCCTCTCCACCAACTTCGCCGACATCGAAATGTGGCAGGAAGCCGTCGACCGCAAGTTCTTCCCGTCCTCCCCGTCAGCCTACGCCGCCAACCCCATCGGCCGCGCCGAGTTCGACCAGCTCCTCCACTCCCACGGCGCCGTCTCCTCCGACACCCCCGCCGTCGCCTTCGCCGAGGAGCTCATCGCCGCGTACCCGGAAGCGAAGGTCGTCCTCGTGGAGCGCGAGGTCGAGTCGTGGTACGCCAGCTTCCGCCGCGGCGTCCTGGGCAACATGTTCGATCCGCTCGTGAACGTTATCTACCAGCTCGACCGGTTTTACGTGCACCCCATCGGCAAGATCCACAAGACCGTTGTGGATGGATGGCTCGGCGTGCGTAGCTTGGAGGACGCGGACCGCGTTGCGAGGGAGCGGTACCGGGAGCATTATGAGCTTGTGAGGAGGATCACGCCGAAAGGGAGGCTGCTCGAGTTTGACTTGAAGGACGGCTGGGCGCCGCTGTGCGAGTTCTTGGGGAAGCCGGTGCCCGAGGAGCCGTTTCCGCATCTCAATGAGCGTCTCTGGCTGGATGAGAAGGTCAGGCTGGTCGTCGTCAACGGGGCGAAGGGCGTTGCTCGCAAGGCGGCTTTGCCTGTCGCGGCTCTTGTTGTAGCTGGTATTGCATGGTGGTGGCGTTAAAGCTCCCGGATGTTACCAGGAAAGTCATTTTCTTCACCAACGTGTTGGGTTGGCGATCCCGAGAATGCATGTAAACATGGGTTTCATTTTATTTATGAGTTTTGACAAGGCTTTAGACGAGACCCGCTGGGCTAACTGAGGCTTTGGCTTGTAGACAACCTCATGTGAACAGGTAAGGGAACTTGTACACGATAGTGAAGAACGCATAGGACGAACGGGACCAGGTGTCTGCGGTGATTAATGATTAATCAACTCAACGTCTTACGTCTTTCGGAGAGAATGAACATATTATTCTGAGCATGTTAAACGTAACACTTTGAACCTTTCGAGGCTTAACGTCCAAGAACACAGCTGTAGTTGCACTTTTCAGTTGCTACTCGTCCCACGCCCCACTTATTCCGCCGCTCGTTCCTCCCAGCTCCCATAAGCTGGTGCTCATCAGTAATGTAACCACTTCAGTAATGTAACCACTTTTCACCAGATTCTCGATGTTCGACGGCCTTTTTCGCGCCCTACCTAATATATCATAGATCAATTAATTGAATCTCGCGTCATTACCGCTATTCAGTTTATTACCGAGCATCCAAACTCGAAAATCGCCACAGTAGCCCGACAATTCGACATCCCTCGTTCTAAACTCAGATACCGCCTCACAGGCCGTTCTATAGCGAGAGGTACAAAAACAGCAAATACGAAGCTATCCGACCCTGAAGAAAAGGCAATTTGTCGCTATATCGATCGCCTTGACCGAATTAATTTTACTGTACGCCCTGAGTTCGTCTAAGATGCTGCAAACGCGATTCTTAGGGAAAAGGGCGATGCGTTAACGGTTAACCGTTAGTAGGTCACCCACTTCTTGAAGCGGCGTAACTATACAAAAGCACGTCAGAAAAAGCTCCACGCGGATCGGCAGGCATCTAAAGATCTTCAACGCGTACAGAAATACTTCTAGTAGCTATAACAGACGGTCCAAGAGTATGGGATTTAATATATGGATATATAGAATATAGACGAGACTAGGTTCCAGATCAGTGTTGGTAAGGACCAGATGATTATTACCAGACGCAAGACGGCCCATTACTTCGCCCTTCCGGAGAATAGGGAGTCAGCAACTACGATCGAGGCAATCTCAGCTACTAGTAGTATAATCCCAGCTTTCCTTGTTCTAGCTGGCTAGGTAGGTTATTTTCCGCTTAATATAACTACATCTAATACAAACAGGTCCATATATCCCAGTAGTATCAAATTCCAGAGTTCGATCCGAGGACTACTATCTATATATCGCCGACTGGGTTTTTAAACGACTCGATCAGCCTTAAATAGGTCTAGCATTTTGACTGGTACTTAGTGAAAACCACTGTTAGCTCGAAGAGACTTTTAATCCTAGATAGGTACGGATCCTACCACACAAAGGAATTCATCTAGTACTGTAACGATTATAGTATTGTACCTTTTGGACTACCACCTCATCTTACCCACCTGCTCCAGCCCCTTGATGTGGTAGTCTTCTAGCCACTAAAACATTACCACGCTAAGGCCCTTAATGTGATGGTACGGGACGGGCTGACGAACATCACGAAGCTGGAGTTCCTTGCCTGTATTAACGACGTACGTTTAAAGGCATTCAAGTAGTCAATAGTCATTTCTGCGTTTAAGAAAACAGGGATCTATCCATTTAACCCACATCCAATACTTCAACAGCTCTAGGAGTACCGAGCTCAACACATACCCAGCCCACCCCCCTCAAGCCAGGACTCCCACACATCACTCTCCAGCTTTACTACACTAGTAACGTTACGGCAGGTGAACAAGGCAGTGTCGAGGGTATGGGATGACCTTGAAGAAGAGGGTATTGATCCGTCTACTGCAAGGAAGGTTGATCGTTTCCTGCGAGGGGCCGTGTCCCTTACTACGGAGCTAGTACAGACCAAGAGAGACCTCGCGCGTACACGGTACGCCGAACAGATTACAAAGTAACGGCGGGCTATAAGAAATACACAGCTATAGACTAGAGGCGTCTTAACGGTTGAATTAGGCCGCCAGATGGTTTAACAGCGGGTCGAAGATAAAGTCGCGAAGGCAAGGCGCATTGTGCAGGCAGCCGAGTAGAAAGACCGTACAGCTCGTAAATGGGTCTTTGAGGGAGCTGCAAAAAAAGCCCGTGCCTGGAGACTACAGCAGAGATTATAGAGGGTAGAGGTCATTAACCTAGATGGTAAACGTTGGTTGTTGCGAGGGTTTTAATAGAGGGGCTTGAATCTGGTGAAAAGTGGTTACATTACTGAAGTGGTTACATTACTGATGAGCACCAGCTTATGGGAGCTGGGAGGAACGAGCGGCGGAATAAGTGGGGCGTGGCACGAGTAAATATCCGGCCCCATCACACCATCATAATCCCGAAATCCTTGCGAATCAACCGCAGAGCTTACTCCCAAAACTTCGGCCCGAGGTAGGCGGTAAACGCGACACCCTTCCCATCTCCGGTAGAGACAATGGAGGCCATGTTATGCATGCTCGTCTCTCTCTTGTCGCCCCTTTTTTCAGATCGGTAAGCCATGATCAACGAGCATTCAAGGACCCTAAAGGGAACCTCCGCAGTGGAGATAATACTCACAAGGTGCATTGAACAGCTTCTTCCATGTCGTAGTCCCCCAAACCTTGCGTCTCCAGCAAGCGCTGGTAACGCCTCACGACCCCGGGCTCATCGCGCGCGTACTGCCAAATAGGCACGTACATCTTGACATGCGGTACCGCATCCCCCGGTATCAGCTCGAAGGTGGGATTGATCCCGCAGTACTTACTGTCCGGTTCGGCCAGCGGCTTCTGCAATCCATCCCTCTCGGCCAGGGGAACGTCTTCCATGTCCATGAAGAGCGGCCAAATGGTGGTTATGAACTCGGGCAGAGGCAAGCGACCGCCCATCGTCATGATGTGCTTGGCTGAAGCGAGCGAGTTGATGTGGGTGTGGGTGTACACCTTGAAGCGAGGCTTCAGATGAGGCGCCACGCAGTCGATCGCAAAGAAGTGTATGAGGTTGTCCTTGCCGTCGGTGGTGAGGAACGTCCTGAGCATCTTCCACGCATCTAGCAGCGCCTGATCGCCGTCGGCGAG
>WIGM01001183.1:0-11477 GCA_014235935.1 Colletotrichum musicola
TGTTACGACCCGTTAGGCATAACACGTTGGAACGACCCCGCCTTGGATCCCGGCGGCTAACGCAGGACCTATGTAAGTAGTAACACAGGTGTAACTAGGAATCCTTGGAAAGGAAGAACTATGGTACAGGTCACGTGACCCCGGGAATAGGATAGAGATAAAATAAAGGATAGATATGTTAGATATGTTTGCTATCTAACCGATCTATGGATATATTGGATATCGAAGATATCCAAACTAGCCACTACAAAGGAACTGTTCAGAACCTGTATATAGGATGGACTCGAGTCCGCTCGAGTCCGGACTCCTATAGTTCTCCAGCTATCAACCTCGTATTAATCTTTAGATACTTTCAGCCCTCAGTCGTAACACCCTACGACCCTCTTATTAGACACCTAGACTGATCACCTAAGTGCCTTGACCCTCAGGATCCCTTCAGCGCCCTACAGTACTGTTTATAGCGTCAAACCTCAGCTTCTATTAACATACCCTCACTATTAGAAGGCTAGCCGTAACATTTTAATAGTTCCTATTCAGTAAGTTAACCTTTAACGCCTACTAATAGTATCCTACGATGTCTTCCTCTGGAACTGTTAAAAGTACTCCTACTTTATCCAAGTCCTCCGGTAAGTAGGTTCGGAACCTTGCCTAGGAACTTAGAGAATAACGCATAAAAGACAATAGAGAGGACTCTAGTGATAATAACACTGGCGAACAAATCGAACGAGCTAATCGAGATATTAAATAACTTTAGGTAATATTTAATAAGAATTCCTAAATTATTAAAGAACTCTAGAACGCTATTCGATGAACTAATTAGCGTACTTAGGAGGTTAAACAATAAAACACTACCCTCTAGGCCACTACTAACATTATCACCACCCTAGTCCAAGACGGACGTGAGAAACTTAAGCTTAATTTACCTATTACCTACAATAGAACCCTAGGATAACTTAAGGGATTCCTAATTTAGGTCAAAAACTACTAGAACTTTTATTATACTAGTTTTAAGAACAAAACCAAAAAAGTTATTTACACTGCTACGTTCCTCTATAGATAAGCCCTTTAGTAGATCGAACCTTTCTAGGACCAGTTTCTAAAGGCTAAAACTATTAATAACTGTTCTATTAAAGTTAGGGATATCTTCTTAACCTTTAATGGGTTTAAGAACGTACTTTAAATACTGTTCTAAGACCCTAACTAGAAACGATAAGCCGAGTGCGACCTTAGTGCGCTCCGATAGATTAAGTTAGTAACCTACTATACCACTAAATTCCGACGTATTGGCGCGTAGCTGGACCTTACTAAGGAATTTAGAATCTATATATTTTACTAAAGACTTAAGGACGAAGTTAAGAACAAACTCGTAAAGCTCGACCGACCGGACGACTTCTTATAATACACTAATCTCGCTATAAAAATCGATAACTGTCTCTAGGAGAGACGCCATAAGAAAGGAGAACGACGACCAGGCGCTAACTTAAGCAAGAAATACCAGTGGCAGCCCAGACAACTCCAGTACCACAACTAGGGATAGCAACCCCAGCAGAACAACTAGCAGAACAAACCCTAACGTAATACCACCTATAGACACTATATAGGCCCCATAGACCTAAGTACTACTAAAAAATGGTCTAATAATAGGAAACCCTAGCATAACTAGTACTATAACTACAATAAGCCCGGTCACAGATCATACAAATGCCCACAACCTAAGAAATAGAGATGGCAACCCGTACTAGGAGGAAAATAGCTCAGTGCCACCTTCAAAGAAGACCACGCTAAACTATCATAGACCGCGTACTATAGCAACAAATACACTATCTACAAAGACTCCAAGGAACAAGCCGGATAGTACCCCCGCGACACTAGAAGGTCTGGTTACAATACAACTAACTTACCCGAGAAAATACTTACTATATCCTATAAAGTACCTAACTAGAAGCTAGTTCGTAAAGTAATCGAATAACTGGACTCTATGGCCTAGGAAACGATATCAGGCCCTAGTAACGTACAAGTACTAGTCCCGCACACGGACGAACAAGAAGTATAAAAGGATAACGAGAGGTTAATCTAGAAGCTAGATATTATCCTCGATGTCCTATACAATACCGCGATCGAGAAACCCAACGACTTTAACCTATATACCAATATTGGTATTCTGACTCTCAGACGCGTAGAACGTATTAGAGCTCGTAGCGACCTCACTAAGCTACGATAGCTCTATTATAAGCCCAAAGAAAGGGAAGAAGGAGACGTTTGTACTAACGAAACGTAAACTAACGTAGGAATGGATAATGAGTTGCCCTATGACTTAGACGAACCTTGTGATGTTGCTCGATGATGTGCTTAGAACGAGAATTTTGGAGGGGTGCTGTCCGGAGACCCGAACTTAGAAACTAAAGAGGAACAGCCTGAGAAAGGAAAGAAGGAAGAAGGGATTATCGATATATCCCTTATAGACGATAACTAGGAAATCGAATTCTACAGTGTAGGACCACACCGCCGACAAGAGAACCAATTTCTAGCAGTCATAATTAGAGACCACGACTGGCTCGATATCACCTACCCGCAACACAAGGACATATTTTAGTGCTACTATATAAATAATTAGTACCCTCAACATCTAGCAGACAAGACCAAAACAGGATTCTACCCACGACGAGCAAAACTCGAAGTGATTATACGTATTTATAATAACGACAACCTATACTTGTGGACTATTAGCGAGTTTACTAGTCCCGAGATAATCCTAATAAAACTTAACCTACGATTTCTAATAAAGTATCTCTACGACCCTAATATAGATTAGTAAGACTATAAGAAAGACTAGTACTAGGTCTACTATATCCCCAAGGCCAGATAGTAGAGAAGGAAGTAACTCTAAGCTAAGAAGAAGACTAAGTTCCTACTATTAGTACTATAAATTAAAGATACCCTTGTAAAAGGAGGAGTAGTTAAATACACCAACGAAGACGGTATATACATAGAACGAAGGTAGAAGTAGTCAAAAAACTAGACTCGCCTACTAACGAAGGATCACGACAGGCAATTATAATAAGATCTATACGCTTAGCCACTAAGGTAAGCCAGAACGACAAATACTTTTACCTCGAACTAACGGTAAATGGAATATGGGTTAGAGCTCTGATCGATAGCGGCGCCCAAGGTAACTTTATATCACCACAAACTGTGAATAACTTATAGATACTATGGAACGAGAAAGAGGATCCCTATATACTTTATAATATAGAAGGAGAAGAAGTATAGTACGGTGGAGGTATTGTCGATAGTGAGACTGCGCCCCTTACTTTAAGCTGCCGCGACCGGAAGATGTACTATTGCCTCGATATTACGGATATAGGACACCAGGATATTATCCTAGGACTACTATAGCTACGAGAAGAAAACCTATGGATAGATTAGAAGACTAGCTACCTCCATTAGGACCACGAAAAGAGTTCAGTTACTAAAGGACACGGTCGACCGCTGGCTTTAAACGAACCTTATTACAACAAGCCAACGACAAAAATATTACAATTTATCGCTTACCTAAAGGTCAAGGAAGTAGTCGCTAGGCCGTTATAGAAAAAGCACTTTACTATAATATAAAAAGGATTAATCCCTAACAAAGATTGACTTCTATCTATCCTAAAAGAATATAGGGTATACGAGAAGCTGTTCGCTCCAATACTCGAGATAGGCCTATTGGAATATAGCACCTTTAACCACAAGATCCCTATTAAAGAGGGACAGATACCGTCATTCAATAGAACACACTAGTTAAACTAGCAAGAAATACAGGTACTGGACGAATATATCGACGAACACCTAGCCAAGGACTATATTAGAGAATCAACATCACCAGTAGGATACCTAATCCTGTTCGTACCAAAGAAAAACGGGAAACTACGACTATACGTCGACTACCAATAACTTAACAACATCACAATCAAGAACCGATACTCACTACCACTTATCTCAGAACTACAAGACCTACTCCATAGAGCCAACTGGTTTACGGCCCTCGATCTCAAAGGAGCCTATAACCTAATTAGAATTAAAGAAGGGGAGGAGTGGAAGACCGTATTCTGCTGCCGCCGAGGACATTTTGAGTACCTCGTTATGCCCTTTGGACTTACTAATACTCCCATAACATTCCAAAATATAATTAACTACGTCCTACAAAAAAAAATTAATATTTTTATAATCACTTATTTTAACAATATCCTTATCTTTTTAAAAACCCTTAAAGAATATAAATAATATATATATTAAGTACTTTAAAAGCTTTAGGAAGCTAAACTACTTGTCGAACCCGAAAAGAGCGAATTCCATACTTAAAAAGTGGATTATTTAGGATTTACTATTATACCCAGTATTATTAAGATATTAGATAAGAAGATCGCCGTAGTTAAGGACTAGTCGACACCACAGAACGTCAAGGACATTTAATCGTTCCTTAGATTCATTAACTTCTACTAATGATTTCTTAAAGGATACTTAGGTAATATTACTGTACTTACGGACCTTACAAAAAAGGATACCAACTGGAATTAGACAGACAAACAAGAAGCAGTATTCTAGAAGATTAAGGACCAGATCCTTAGCAAACCAGTACTTACGATACCTGACCCAACCCTACTATTTAAAGTCGAAACCGATGCCTCGGATTACGCCATTAGTGGATAACTTAGTTAATACGATAAGGAAGGATGCCTATACCCTTGTGCCTTCTATTTAAGAAAACTTAGTAGACTAGAACTTAATTACTAGATTTACGATAAGGAACTCATAGTTATTATTAAAGTATTTAAGGAATAGAGACTATACTTTTTAAGAATAAATTATAAAGTTATAGTATATATAGATTATAAGAACTTTATATACTTTATAATATCTAAAGTCCTTAATAAGTAATAGATTAGATAGGTAGAATTCTTTTTAGAATTTAACTTCTAAATTATCTATAGAAAAAGAACTAAAAATGGTAGGGCTGATACCCTTAGTAAAAGATCGGACTATAAAATAACAGTCCTAAATAAAACTTAGGTGATCCTTAAGGAGGATTAAGATAGTAACCTCGTACCTACTATATAACTCCTAATAATCGCCGAACGAGTTAGTACTAGTATACCCGGATGGATGACCGACGAGATGATCAGAAAAGTACACAGTGCTAGGGCACACGGTCACCAAGGAGTAATAAAGACCTAGAAACGAATTAAACAATACTACAGTGATAAGGTCACTCGAGAACAGGTCGCTAAAGCTATTAAGTACTGCGATATCTGTAACAAAAGCAAACCAGCACGCTATAAGCCGTATAGAGAGCTATAACTACTCCCTATACCTAACAAAGTATAGTAATTAATTTCTCTCGATTTTATTATTAAATTACCTTGATCGAAAGAACTACTTACTAGAAAATGGTTTAATAGTGTTTTAGTTATTATAAATAGACTTACTAAGTACGTATACTTTATTCCATAGATTAAAGCTAGTACGGCTAAAGAACTTGCCTATGTCTTTAACAAGTACATTCTTAGCTAATACGGTCTACCGATAGAGATAGTATTAGATAGAGGAACGTAGTTCACTTTAAAGTTTTGGAAATCCCTGATTTTGTAGTTTGGATCTGAATTGCGACTGTCTACTGCCTTCTACCCTTAGACCGATGGATAAATAGAAAGAATTAATTAAATCTTTGAAATATACTTAAGAAGCTATATTAATTATTAATAGAATAATTGGGTTATGTTACTGCTAATAGCCTAATTTGCCTATAATAGTGTAGTAGGAGAAAGCACGTAAAATTCACTTTTTTACCTTAACTATGGATTCGAACCGACTGCCTATAGAGAACCAAGGACTGGACCTTTAGTAGTTAAAGCGGAAGCCTAGGTTAACAAGATCAAGGAAATCCACGAACAACTCCAACTCGACCTTGGGTTTGTTAGATAATGTATGCGCAAATACGCTAACACGTCAAGGATAAAGGGACCATCCTTCGAAGAGGGAGATAGTGCGTACCTCATCTAACGCAACATTAAAACAAAACGACTAAGTGATAAATTAGACTTTAAGAAACTTAGACCTTTTGAGATCGTTAAGAAAATCTTAGAAGTTAATTTTAAACTTGTATTACTAGATACTATAAAGTATTATCTAGTCTTTTATATTTCACTTCTGGAACTAGTACTAAAAGGATTATGAATAATAGATTATATTAAAGTCGACCCTAAATAAGATTACGAAGTTAAATAAATTATCGATTACATCGACTAATAGGACGGTACAGAACTATAGTACCTTATTAAATGGAAAAACTACGGACACAAAGAAAATACATGGGAACTAGTCTCGAATCTAGTAAATGTATAAGACGAACTGTAAGAATATTGGATATAGTAGTAGGAACGATAATATAAGATAACTATATACGTTACTATTAATAAGTTACGTATTATACGACTATAGCCTAAAATTCGACTAGTTAAGAACCCCAAAAGAGACAAAACATTTCTTCGCCTAGGAACACTAGAACTCGCCTAAGAACCCCTAATAAACGCCTTAGGAGTACTGCGCTTCTTAATAGCTAGAGCCGAGTCTAATAGGCCAAACTTAGTTAATAAAGAAGGGGATAAGGCTATATTGGGATAAACTGTATCCTAGTTTCCGATAAAATCCGAAGTAAGATAGTTAGAGTTAGTAGAAAGAGGACGAGCTTCCTCTAGCCGACGCTACTCTACCTCCACTTCTTCCTTTTTTATCCGTTCTAACTCCTCTATACTATCGATACTACGACGTACTATACGTATTATTTTCTTAAACTATATCTTTTTTTATTTATAAAGATACTTAACCTTTGTATTTAGAGTACGATACTCCTCCTTAGCCTATTCTAAAGTATCCTTAAGCTTTTAGTATTGATCGTTAATATGATGGAGTTGTTGTGCGGAAAGACCCTGGAGGTCGTAGTAAGATTTGCTGCTGCGAATACATTTGGCATAGTGCGAAGAGTCCGAGGGAGAAGCCTCGCACGACGAGAAGCCGCGTAGCTTACAAGAAGAGTAAACCGGTATAACGATTGAACGCTAAAGAATAATGGAGAGTAAAGAATTCTTTTTAACTGTCTTTTTTGTAGGACGACTATTAGATAACGACGTAGCCTTTTGTTTTTTAATACGACCTGATATGATGTGAGCATTATTGAAGGAGGAAGAATAGGACGACCTCCTACCTGAGGACAGAAGACCTACTTATGCTGGTCTTGAGGACAAGACCCTTGGAGAGGAGACCTGATGTTACGACCCGTTAGGCATAACACGTTGGAACGACCCCGCCTTGGATCCCGGTGGCTAACGCAGGACCTATGTAAGCAGTAACACAGGTGTAACCAGGAATCCTTGGAAAGGAAGAACTATGGTATAGGTTACGTGACCCCGGGAACAGGATGGAGATAAAATAAAGGATGGATATGTTGGATATGTTTGCTATCTAACCGATCTACGGATATATTGGATATCGAAGATATCCAAACTAGCCACTACAAAGGAACTGTTTAGAACCTGTATATAGGATAGACTCGAGTCCGCTCGAGTCCGGACTTCTATAGTTCTCCAGCTATCAACCTCGTATCAATCTTTGGATACTTTCAGCCCTCAGTCGTGACACCCTACGACCCTCTTGTTAGACACCTAGACTGATCACCTAAGTGCCTTGACCCTCAGGATCCCTTCAGCGCCCTGCAGTACTGTTTACAGCGTCAAACCTCAGCTTCTGTTAACATACCCTCACTGTCAGAAGGCTGGCCGTAACATCATACTATTACCACGTCCAACTATAATAAGACCTTTAAGTCTATTATTCTAACATACTACTACTTCTAGACTAGTATTAACATTCTTTACCTTTTACTTTATCTTTACTCATTTTCTACCTATTCTAGTACCACCAAAGAAAGCGGCTTACTAGGAAGTACGCGGAGTAGTAATTAAAAACTCTTCGTAGATCGATTTACACATATAAACCACCTTAGGAACGATCAAAGCACATCTCTTCCTCTACCCCTTCACTCCAAGCACCTCCTCGAGACTAGTAACAAATAAAGTAAGTAGGGTTAGTAGTAGTATTATTAACTCAAATCAAACTTCTATATACTTTAGAAATAGTAGTACTATATATTCCTTAGTATCTTTATTTTTAACGTATTATATTTTATTAAATTCTTTATTTATAGTATATATATACTCTAGAGATATTATCCCTATAGGCAAGACCTCTAGTCGTACAAAAAGAGTATTAAACTCGTTTATGTTAAGGTCTTTAAGGTTATCCTATAGCTTATTAATATCTCTATTAAAGAACTTAGTTTCCCTAAATATAATATCTTATATTATAATAACATGGGTAATAAGTGGATTCTATATATAGTAAGAGTTATTAGTACTGTACTTAATAAAGTAGCCTATCTATCCTTTTGGTTAAAACTTTCTTAACTTATTCCTACCCAGCTATGCGTCTATTGTGAGCGCGTACGCTTTACAGCTATATACCCAAAGGTAGGCTTAGTGAAGCTTTCCGAGATCTAGGCCGCGAAACTGTATATAGAACCGTTTAAAAGGCGTTTTCTAGCTGTACGCTACTAATGGCGTCCTATTATATAAATATATTGTAGTAGTAATAATTTTGGGCCACAGTATCTTAGGGAACTTACTTGCCTCACAAAGGGTCCTAGCCTTCTCCTTAATAACTACTATAATTCACTCGGCACCTCTATTCTAGACCTACGTATTTAGCATAGAAAGTTCAAGAACCATCCCTTAAGATTAAAAGTAGGCAGTAACTTACTAATAAATCGTTATAACCTTGTGATCGTACTTAAAGATCTTAACCTATATACCATATTATATCTTTATTATAACTATATAAAGGTCGAATACCTCTAAAAATATCTCTATTATACAATCCTTAAAGTAGTAGTCCTACGAGTATCCTATAAGTCGGTCTAAGAATATTACTATAAACGTATAGCCTCTATATCCTTAAGGACTAATCGAGTAGAAGTCGAATGCCACTCTTGATCCTAGTTTTACCTACGTTATAGACTCGCAAGGGGCGTATTAAACAATTCGTCTTATCTTTCCTTTCCCACACACTAAGCAGTTAGGTAGCCTATTACATAGGTTACCTATAATCTTTACACCTCAAGAGGCATTAACGAGGTACTCTAGTACCCCTTTACCCAGATAACCCAGTCTCTAGTACTACCTAAACGGCCTTCCTACAAGTCTTTTGCACAGTATAAACGATATATAGTACTACTTCGCCTACGTAACAAATCCTACTTTAATATTATCTAAAATAACCTATTATCTATAGAAATTGTAAAAATAGCAGACGAGTATCCCATCCACTCTTCGTACACAATTCTAGCCTAAATAATTATCCTACTATATCCCTCATTACTATAGAAGGCAGTAGGAGACTAAATTCATTATAAATTCTTTATAATAAGCGATATTATATAAACAGAGTCTTACCTTCTTCCCTCGCTCTATATTAACCATTATATCTACGTTCCTATACCCTAGGATTAGGACTTATAAGACTCCTGCCCATAAGTAATCCCCTAGTTTAGCCACTCTAAAACCCAAGAATCGAGCCCAGTTATTAAATACATAAAGCGATAATCCTAAGTCGTATATCGTAGAGTTATATAATAGGTACTCAGTCCGGATCATAAACGCAGAACGGTCACTCGTATACTACTTCCTCTATAATACATTAGCTAACCCCATATACTAACCATACAGTCAAATCTACTTCACTTCCTTCTCACATTACTTATAGATCTTCTTTATATAGTCTATAAAGTCATTATCGACCTTAAAATACTTAATAACCTTCTTTATAATATCATTACTAGACCTCTATCCTTCGTACACTTCTTCTAAGAAACAGTAAAAGTAGTTAGTAAGTAGGTATTATAGCAGATCATATCTATAACACATTAGTATCTCGTTTTAAATCTACAAATTAATAGCCCTATATCGCTTCTTAGTTATACTCTAAAGTATAGTCTCCTTTAGTCCTTCTCTTATTATAATAAAAGTACTTCTTAAGGTTCTTAGTCCTATCAATAGTATATCTACGTAGATTTATATATATCGTCGTACTTCTACAGAAATCTCACTAATCAAGGGGTTATCCAACTCATAGAACTTCGCCTCGAACGTAGCGTAAAACGCAGAAATAGCGGTCTTTGTAATAACCTTTAGGAAGTCCTCGCTCTACTCACTAAAGTCCCTTATCTAAACTAAGTTAACTTCTTATCCCTTTAATATTATAGCCTCCCATTACTCGAACTAGTTCTTAATCTCGGCCTTTATAGTTATTTATTTTATAGCCACTTACTTAACAGTCTTCTCGTACTCCTTACGTATAGTACTTTTTTATTTATTATTCAAAATCGAAGCTATACCCTTTAGCTTAACCATCCAGGCGTAGAGGGTCTCCATAGGGTCATAGTACACATTAACGTACTTCGCGACTACTATCGATAGGACCTAGTTATAGAGCTCTCGTAGAACAGCTACTTCACACTTATAAATACAGATATCATAGTTATAGTCGCTCTAGAACTATACATACTCCTCACAGTCCTCCTTAATAAGGTCTTAGAGGTATCTAGCCGTCTCGTTTAATCGTACTTCTTTAATATCTAGTATCTATAACACCTCGATAGTTAATCCACGGGTATATCACAATATACCTTTCTTCTTATAGTTAGAAAAGGCTAGAAGCTCTAACTTCGGCATCCACTTCTCGGGGTTTTCAGTACCGGGATCCACTTACTCCTAGACGTCCAAGTTAGTAACTTTACCCTAAAAAACCTTATACTAGATCGGCCATTAACTAGGGTTATTAAAAATAATAGATTCTATTTTTATTTATATTATTATTAATTTGGGCTTATTGTATAGGTTTTAAGGGATATAAACGGGGTATTTGTATAATTTATAGTTAATTGGATCTTTAAATAACTTTATTTTACCTATAGATAGGCTAATTAGTAAATAATTAGACTATTAATTATTCGAATATTCGTCGACACACTTTTAGGGGTTAATCGTAATATATATTGTACTTATCCTTACTTAAGGCCTATCCGTATCCCTTACGCGCCTCCTACTAGCGTATTCCCTATAACTAAGCGCCTCTAGTACGGCCCTCAGCCAAACATTTCTCCTAACGCCTTCCTAGCATCCTAATCGCTCTATATATACATCACTTCTAGCGCCCCTAGCCTACCACCCTTTTTAATATACCCCTTTAACCTTCGCAGCTCGAGACCTCGGTCCTAGGGCACTCCTATATACTTTATACACAGTAGTGGAGGCTACTCTTAGGGGTAGTAGGCTAACCGACTTCTTCCTTATTCCTCTCCTCCTTTAAAGATCCCTCTACTCCAT
>WIGM01001184.1:0-11402 GCA_014235935.1 Colletotrichum musicola
TTAAAAATTGAAATTTTAAAAAATAATTAAAAAAGTAGTTTTTAAGGTACAATAGGGAGTAGCTAGTTCGCTTATCTAACTAGCTTACTTATTAATTACGTTAATACTTAAAAATAAATAAATAACAAATAAAAGAGGTCTAAACTAAATTAAATACTTTAATTAATATATAAAATTATATATAAGTAGTTAATATTACCTCTTTGTTATTAATATTTATAAAAGTTACTATACTACTAACTTTAAAATATATTATAAAGAGAATAGTATTATAATTCTTTATATACTAACTTATTCTTCTAATCTATTTTAGTTCTTAAATATTAAGTATTTTAAGTCTCTTAAAAATATATATAAATAGTAAATTAAGAATAAAATATAATAGAGTAATACTTATATAATAAAAGACTTCTTCTTTATATTTTATAATACTTGTAACGTAGTCTACCAGTCAGCCGCGAATATCAGTTAGCTACGAACTTTTTTCAAAACGCGGTCAATACCTAACCACTTAAACCTTTAATATATAAAATTTCCATAACTATTATACTAGTCTATATATAAGAAGAGAAAATCGTTCTTACTATTAAAGCTATCCAATCGATACGTACTATAGGCCAAAAACTTAGTATATTACATACTATAAACACTTACAGTATCCCCAAAAGTTCTCTACGTAATAGAATAAATAACCGACCCCGATGCGAACGTACCTAACTGTTAGATTAAAGGGCCTAGAGCGACGGAGCTTTGTAGAGCCGATCCGCTTCGTGCCTAAGGCAACAAGGGACACCCCTACTCCTAGTACTGGGGATCTCTATAACCAGAATCAGCTACTTAGTAGATACAACAACAATACACACAATAAGACCCCCAATTCGACACTAACTCTAACGATATAAACTTAATCCAATTAAAAAGAAAATACTTCTCTAATATATTAATTACTAAGTAGGATTTTAGAGGATTTCCCTTATGACTTATTAGTATAGAAGATATAGCTAATCTCCTCTTATAGGCGTATAATAGTACGCCTATTAATAAGTATTAGGCTAAGTAGTTTATAGACTTATAACTATCTTAAAAAACTAAACTTAATTATTTATATAATTATTAAAGGACTCTTTAAGAGAATCCTAAGGTTATTAAGAAGTAGTTTATATTATTATATAATATAATAGTTAAGTATAGGATTAGAGAGGAGGATGTATATAATTTTAACAAGACTAGCTTTATAATAGGTATTATTACTATATTAATAGTAGTAATATGTACTAATAAACGCGGTAAAGTAAAGTCTATCTAGCCTAGTAATTGTAAAAAAGCTATAAGTATTAAATATATTAATTCGGGCAGGTAGTATATACCTCTATTTATAATTGTTTAAAGCACTTATTACCTTACTAATTAGACTATAGAATTAGAGTTTCTAAGTAACTAGGTTATTAAACCTACTACTAATAGATAGACTAATAACAAAATAGGTCTAGACTAAATTAAATACTTCGATAAATATACTAAAGGTTATACTAAAGATATCTATTAAATACTTATTATTAATAATTATAAGAGCTATTTATCGGCCAAATTTAATACTTATTATAAATAAAATACTATTATTACTATTAATATACCTCTATATTTATCTTATTTACTCTAGTTATTAAAAATTACTCTTTATTTATTCCTAAAATGTATATATAGTAATAGAATTAACCTTTTTATTTAAGTTTCTATAAACTATATTATAAAGTCGGAGTTTTTTATTAACTTTTACTATATATATTAGAAAGCTTTGATAAAAGAAAATATTAAATTTATATTCTTAGAATCTAGAATTACCCTATAGGACCTAGAGTATATTATTAATAAACTTAATATTTATTTATAGATACTTATATCTCTAATTACTAACCCTTTAATACTACTACTTTAATATTTATAAACGCTTTCTAATTTGTAATAAACCGTTTTATAATTTAATTTTATTAAAAAGTAGATTACTATTTATAAAAAAAAACTCTAATTTTAATAATTAAAATAATTGAATAATTATTAAAAAGTATATAAATAATAGTATACCCACTTATTCTTTTAATCGATCAGTTTTATATACTTAAGATACAAATATCGTACTTACTAAGTACTAGAGGACTAAAAAATTATAAGTCTAACTTAGAGGGGTACTTAGTATTAAAGAATTTTAGGTTTTATTAGATAAGAAATAAAAGGGGAAATGTCTAGTACTTTGAGAGGATAAAAAAAGGGATCTATTAAAGAGAGCCTAGTCGGCTTGAAAATACTATAGTATATATAATAAGACTAGATATAACGCACGAACCTACTCTAAAAATGTAAAATTATTACCTAAATTGAATAGTAATATTAAATAGTTGATTAAATATATTATAATTAAGAAATTATAATTATTATTATAAATGTAGGAAAAGGTTTGTGGCTAACTAATATTTGCAGCTAACTGGTAAACTATGTTATATAAGTCTTTATAGTTAAAAATATCTAAAAAGGTTTTAAAATAACTAAACTTATTCTTTAAAGTATAAAAAGTATANATTTAAAGTTTAATATAAAACTATATATACTAATTCCTTAAGAATCCCTTCTAATAATACTCTCTACTTAAACTTTTTAAATACTAAATAATTTAATAAAAGTAACTTTTTAGTTAAAACTTATTAAGAATTAAATCTTTAATTATTTAAATAATTTATTAACTTTAATTATTAAAGTAGTTAAGTATTTATTAAGAAAAGTTTAATATAGTTAATAAGTAAGCTACTTAGATAAGCGAGCTATCTAGACCTTATTATACTTTAAAGACCTTTTTTAACTATTTTTAAAAAGTCTAAACCTTTATAAAAAGTTTTAATACTTTATAATAAAGTTTATTATAATGTGGTTTATCAGTTAGCTGGATATATTAGTTAGCCGGATACTTTTTCCCGAACGCGCTTAAGTTTAAAGTACTTAAATATTCGACACGTTATTACTCTATAACTATAATACCGATTTACTTATAAAAAGACAAAATTAATCTTGTACTCGAGGCGATTCGAACTATACGTACTAGAGGTAGTAAATTAAGTATTGGGCGTATAGTGATAACCTATGGAGTACCTAAGAGTACTTTGTACGATAGAATGAATAACCGATCCAGACACGAACGAACCTAGCCCTAACGATATAAACTCGATCCGATTAAAGAGAAGGCACTTTTCTAATACGTTATTAAATAGGATTCTAGAGGATTTCCCTTGTGGCTCACTAATATAGAAGATAT
Source organism: Colletotrichum musicola (assembly GCA_014235935.1). Lineage (NCBI taxonomy): Eukaryota > Fungi > Ascomycota > Sordariomycetes > Glomerellales > Glomerellaceae > Colletotrichum > Colletotrichum musicola. The sequence goes on from WIGM01001184.1 coordinate 3,302, forward strand.
GGCTAATCTCCTACTATGGGCGCGTAATGGAGAGCTGGTTAGTAAGTGTTGGGCGAAGCGATTTATGGACTTGTAATTATCGCTAAGAACTAAATTTAATTATTTATATAATTACTAAAGGGCTCTTTAAGAAGATCCCCGGGTTATTTTGAAGTGGTTTATACTATTATGTAATATAATAGTTAAATATAGGATCTAAGAGGGGGATATCTATAATTTTGACGAAACTAGCTTTATAATAGGCATTATCACTGCGTTAATAGTAGTAATACGTACCGATAAATACGGAAAAGTAAAGTCTATTTAACTTAGTAACTGTAAATGGGCTATAGTAATTAAATATATTAATTCGGGCGGGTGGTATATCCCTCTGTTTGTAATCGTTCAAGGCACCTATTACCTTACTAGTTAGACTATGGAATCAGGGTTTCTAGGCGACTGGGTTATTAAACCTACTACTAATAGATAGACCAATAATAATACAGGTCTAGACTAGATCAAACACTTCGATAAACATACTAAGGGTTATACTAAGGGCGTCTATTAGATACTTATTATCGATAGTTATAAGAGTTATTTATTAGCTAAATTTAACGATTATTATAAATAGAACACTATTATAACTATTAGTATACCTCTATATTTATCTTATCTACTCTAACTATTAGATATTACCCTTTATTCGCCTCTAAAACGCACATATAGCGATAAAATTAACCTTTTATCTAAGCCTCTATAAACTATATTACTAAGTCCGAGTTCTTTTTTGACTTCTACCACGCGCACAATAAGGTCTTTACAAAAGAAAATATTAAATCTATATTTCTAGAAGCTAGAATTAACCTATAGGACCCGGACTATATTATCTAAAAGTTTAATATATATTTATAGACGCCTATACCTCTTATAACCAACCCTTTAACACTACCACTTTAGTAGTTATAAATACTATCTAACTTGTAATAAACCGTTTTATAGTCTAATTTTATTAAAAGTCGGATCTTTAATTATTAAGGAAGTTCTCTGACTCTAATAATTTAAATAGTAAAATAATTATCAAAAAGTATATAAGTAATAGTATACTTACTTACTCTTTTAATTAATTAGGTTTATACACTTAAGGATATAAATATAGTACTTACTAAGTACTAGAGGGCTAAAAGGTCGCAAGTCTAACTTAGAGAAGTACTTAGTATAGAAGAATCTTAGGGTTTACTAAAGGAGAAATAAAAAGGGAAATATCTAGTACCTTAAGATAATAAAAAGGGGGGTCTATTAAAAAGAGCCTAGCCGGCTTGGAGATGCTGTGGTGTGTGTGGCGAGACTGGGTATAATATGTGAACTTGTGATAAGGATGTAGAATTGTTGAATGAGTCGAATAGTGATAATAAATAATTAATTAAATGTATTATAGTTAAGAAATATTATATATTGTTGTGGACGTGGGAAAAAGTGTCCAGCTAACTAATATATCCAGCTGACTGATGAACCACGTTATAGGTTTATAAATAAATATAAAATTTTATATAATTTAAGTTTAGTTAATACTATTTAAAATAGAAGAAACGAAAAAGTAGGTCTATGATAAGAGTTAGAGTTAATATTTTATAAACTATAACTAAATACTAAATTATTATATATTTAATTATCTGTATAAAATCCTTAACTATTAATAATACTTTATAAAAGTTTATAATTCTTTATATAAATTTAAATGTTTTAAAAATACTTAAAAATCGACTTTTAAAGTATAATAAGACCTAAATAGCTTACTTATCTAAACAACTCATTTATTAACTACATTATAGATTTATATATTCAATTACTTTATTAAAACTAAAAATAAAATCTTTTAAAAAGAGAATAACCTACTTAGTTAATACTACAAAACTAAAAAAGTCTATTTTAGATAAAGAAGAAGTTTTACTATAGCTAAGGTAGAGGACTTTTAATTATAAAAAAAGACTATAACTTAAATTAAAGAAAAAACGTACTAGATTAGTAGTTATTAACTAAGCACTAAAACGGGCTAATAGTAGTATAGCGTCTATAAGAACACTAGTTATAATATACAAATATATAATTCATTAGAGAAATATCTAGTAAAAAGGATTCTAAGTAGTTTTAATTAATTTGAGGTTCTAAGTGTTGCTTTGTAGTCGCATTTGTGAAGTGGTCGCGGATTCGTATCTCACTCGCTTATCAACTACGTTATAGAATAAAAAATCCAACTATATTCTCTTTCCAAATACACGCAGTCTTTTAACTCCTCCGTCCGGAATTATAGTGATTTTGACATGCGTCGCCACTATGTCCTTCAAAAGACTAGGAAAGCTATGCTCCTGGTCTGGGCCGCACTTGCTTGGTGCCACAATTTCCGTCCAGCCATTCGCATCCGCTTCGGGCTCGCCGCTTTCTCTCCAAGTAATTGCATCAATTTTGACTTTCTGGGGGAAGTTTCCCCGAAAGTGCGCTGTGTCAACCACCACGTTCTGGATGTACCCGGCGGCTCCGAGCCGGACGATGGTCCAGTCCACGTGACCTTTGCTCCGTGATCTTGCTGTTTCCCAACCGTCACCCATGTCCTTGCCACGGCCCGGCAGCAGGAGATTGTCCTTGGTTCCGAAGTGCTGGTCACTGCAGGAAATGGCGACGCCACCGTTCTGCGCTGCCGCAAGGTCAAAGACGGCTTCCTTGTCCTCCGGAAATACAGGCACAGCGCGGCCGTAGAGACGAAATCTGGCAATGCCACCGTCCGGATACATGTTCAGACGGACGTGAGTGTACTGCCTCTGCTTTGGCTCCGCCAGCTTCCACCCGAAGCGCTGTGAGGGGCCGCACTCCTCGTTGCCGAGGATCGTCTCCCACTGACCTTTTCCGCCCCTCCATGAAACGACTTCCTCGTCGTCAAGGTTGAAACATCCCTCGACGGATATGGAAGGGGCGTGGTTTCCGCTGAAAAAGGCAGTGTCGACCTCAACGCCCTCGACAATTCCAGAGGCAACGCCAAGACGGACAATGACCCAGTCAAAAGGCTCGGTATTGTGTCGCCTCGTCTCCCAGCCGTCGTACCAGGCGCCAGTGTAAACCATCTTACCTGGCTGTCTGATAGGAGGAGTTGGGGTCAGAAGGTTGGCGGCCTCCGCAAACCACTCATCCGAGAAGGAGAGAATCTTTCCGCCCAGGGCAGCCGATACAAGGTCTGCGACTTGTTAGCCATGCATCGTTGACATCGCCGCCGTTGCTCATGTTCTCGGGGCTATGACATCCAAGCCTTGTCGAGAGACAAGGTTGCAGGACAACATACCGATGCTACTGGAGCGGAACGTCTTGTCAATCTCGTTCGAGACGATTCGGATCGTTTTGACCTCCTCCAGGCTGTATTCCTGGTTGCTTGCCATGGTGAGGACGGGGGTGGAGAGACCGAGCAAAACGGTTAAAGCTCTGATGATCGGTTGTCCCTGTAGGTGACGGATGTTTGAATATAAACCGGGCAAATACGCTGGGTTGGTGTATAAGGTGTGGGTTTATGTGCGCAGCAGCAACAGAGCGTGTGTGAGAGAGGGAAAGAGGGAGAGCATGAGAAAAGAGGGAAAGGGCGTCGGAGACTCGTTCACCGGCTGGGAAGACAAATAGATCATCTTGCGGGGGCAAAGGGCATGGCTTCTTGGGGTGAGCTCGCTTTTTCGTTGGCAGCCACTTCCGACGTCGGGCGGCCGCATGAAGTTCTCGAATGTCGCCGGCGGCCAGACTTAAGTGGGCATAACGTACCTAGCCAAACGATAAGGACTGTTCCAGCGAATAAGCTAACGGTGGGCGGTCCGACGAATCCAGCGCTTCCCCGCAGCTCGTGATCGGACCAGTGCCCCGCTGTTCGGTCGGCGGCGGCAGTGGGGCATTTACATGTGGGCCGGGGGGCAAACTGGCTGTGTTACTACGTAAGTACTGAAAAATTTGGTTGTAATAATAGGGGCGGTTCTTGCCTTTTGTATTGTTATGGAGATCGACTGAATTTTCTGTACTGTACGTATCCTATCTATATAGGTAGGGTTAGTGAAGATGAGGGAGGAATCGAAGAGGGTATTGCTCGTAGCGTGGCCTTTTTCTTTAACGGCGAACAGCTCTTAGGGTACGTCTAGTCCTACTATTAGTTATAATACTCTTAGTATAACTTAATAAAAGGTTTAGATAGTTTGGAAATAAAGGTTTATTTAAATATATTTAGCGTTACTTAGTATAACTTTAGAGTATTATTACTTATCATTACTTATTATTACTATACTTCTTAATAAAAATATATTTTTAAATTTATTTTTAAATAGTACTTTTAAGTAAAATAGTTATCATAAAAGAAGGAAATTAATAATAAATTATTTATATTATTTACTATACTAAACTACTAAATATATATATTAATTAAATATAGTTTTAATAAACTTTCTATAACGTAGTTAATAAGCGAGTATACTAGACAAGCGAGTGCACCACCCGACCACAACCATAATATATATCCGACTAGAAGTAAACAATAGAACTATTAAATTAATTAAAATTACTTAGAGTCCTCTTAATTAGACGTTTCTTTAACGAATTAATATGTTTGTGCATTATAACTAGTGTTCCCGTAGATACTATACTGCCGTTAGCCTATCTCAGTCCTTAGTCGGCGACCACTACTCCAGCGCGTTTCCTCCTTAATCTAGGCTGTAGTCTCTCTCTGCGATTAAAGGTCTTTGGCCTTAGCTATAGTAAGACTTTTTCCTTACCTGAGATGGGTTTTTTTAGCCCTCTAGCGTTAACTAAGTATGTTGTTCTCCTCTTAAAGGATTTTGTTCTTAGACCTTAATAGAGTAATCTAATATATAAACCTACGAGCTCCCTTTAATAGATACTTCACTACCTTAATAATTGAAGTTAGAGAGCTATTCTAATAGTAGAAGAGTCGATCCTTAATAAGTTCTAACTAATAAAACACTTCTATTAGGTTATTTAGTATCTAAGAAGTCTATAGGGGAAGTGTTATTAGAAGGGACCCTAGGAGTATTAGAGTATATAACTTAACGTTAAGCTTTAAAAGCACACTTTTAGCGCTTAAAGGAATAATTCTAGTCCCTCTAAAACTTCTCTAGATAGTTTTTATTATTAAGGCTTATGTAAAAGCCTTGTAAAACGTAGAGAAGAAGTCTTTTTTTATAATATAGGTATTACTCTAGTATATCTTATCCTCAATTTATCGATCGTATACCTTCTTTAAGGGTCTAAAATACCTAACGTTTAAGAGCTAGAGTAAATAAGACAAATGAGCCGGCATATAGAGTATAACGATATTATTTTCTTTATAATATATCTTAAAGTCTATAGAGTAGTGACTTTTATACCTATTAACAACGAGGAGGTAGTAAATACCTTATATAAGTGGTTTTATATACCAGTTAAAGTACTAGAGCTAATCTAGGCCTCTTTTGTTTATTATCTATCCGTTTTCGGACGTTACGATAACCCAGTCGCGTAGGAGACTAGTTTCTATATACTAAGTAGAGAGGTAATATTAGCCCATAATAATAATATATAGTAGAATACTATAGCCTAATAAACTAATAGTCTAAATAATTATAACCTATTTATAATTACTAAACTATATTATTTTTATATTTAAACGCCTTTTAGCACTTATAATAACTATTCTAAACGTAATCTAACTTATTATAAACCTAGTCTTATTAAAGTTCTAAATATCTAAGTCTATAATACTATATTTTACAACTATATTCACTATAAACTAAAACTACGCATTTATCGCATCTAAGTCTTCGTATTAAGCCCTCTTATAGTCGTACTTACGAAAAAAGTACGTCTAGAGCTATAGTTATTACTTGACAAAGTTCAAAGCCTAGTACTTTCTAACTAAGAGCGCGTCGCAGTTAGTAAGTAGTCGATTAGCTATATCTTTAATACTACTAATACGGGGAAGAAATGATTAGAAATCTAAGTCGATAATATATTTAACTAACTTCTCCTCTTTAAGTACTATCAAATTCCATAAGTTAAGTATAGTATTATATTATAATAAAGTACCTTATAATCTATATATTAATATATTACAACTAATTAAGTAAATCTTTACTATAGTCTAGATACTAAGTTTAGGGTTTTTTTAAATAGCCTATATAGCTAACTATATCTATACTTCTTTTTCTATTAATTTTATTATTCTTAGTAGAGTAATTAAAAGTAAGGTTAAAGTAGTCGCGTAGTTATAGTTAGGTAGCATACTCGCTTATCTAGCGCACTCGCTTATTAATTACGTTATTTAAAAATACTTTATACTTAATAAACTTTGAAGTTTATATTACTAATATACTAACGTGGTTTACTAGTTAGCTACGAATATCGGTTAGCTACAAACTTTTTCCTATATTTATAATAATAAATATAATTTCTTAACTATAATATATTTAATTACCTATTTAATATTACTATTCGATTTAGTTAATAATTTTATATCTTTAGAGTAGGTTTATACATTATATTTAGTTTTGTTATATATACTATAGCGTTTCTAAACTAGCTAGACTCTTTTTAATAGACCCCCTTCTTTATCTTTTTAAAATACTAAACGTTTCCCCTTTTGTTTTTTATTTAATAAAACTTAGGATTTTTTAATACTAAGTACTCTTTTAAGTTAGACTTATAACTTTTTAGTCCTCTAGTACTTAGTAAGTACGATATTTATATCCTTAAGTATATAAAGTCGATTAGTTAAAAGAGTAAGTAAGTATACTATTATTTATATACTTTTTAATAATTATTCAACTATTTTAATTATTAGAGTTAGAGAGTTTTTCTAATAAGTAGTAATTTATATTTTAATAAAATTAGATTATAAAATAGTTTGTTATAAGTTAGAGGGTATTTATAATTATTAAGGTAGTAGTATTAAAGGGTTAGTAATTAGAAGTATAGGTATTTATAAATATATATTAAGTTTATTAATAATATACTCTAGGTCCTATAGAGTAATTCTAGTTCTTAAGAATATAGATTTAATATTTTTTTATAAAAACTTTTTAGTATATATAGTAAAAGTTAATAAAAAACTCTAACTTTATAATATAGTTTATAGACACTTAGATAAAGAGGTTGATTATATTACTATATATGCGTTTTAGGAGTAAATAAAGGACAACGTCTAATAACTAGAGTAGATAAGATGAATGTAAAGGTATACTAATAGTAATAATAGTATTCTATTTATAGTAATTATTAAATTTAGTGGATAAATAGCTTTTGTAATTAATAATAATAAGTATCTAATAGATACCCTTAGTATAACCCTTAGTATATTAATTAAAGTATTTAATCTAGTTTAGATTTATTTTATTATTAGTTTATTTATTAGTAGTAGGTTTAATAACCTAGTTGCTTAGAAACCCTAATTCTATAGTCTAATTAGTAAGATAATAAGTACCTTAAGCAATTATAAATAGAGGTATATACTACCCGCCCGAATTAATATATTTAATAACTGTAGCCTATTTATAATTACTAGACTAGATAGACTTTACTTTACTATGTTTATTAGCGCGTATTGCTACTATTAATATAGTAATAATACGTATTATAAAGCTAGTCTCGTTAAAATTATATATGTCCTCCTTTTTAATCCTATATTTAACTATTATATTATATAATAATATAAACTATTTTTAATAACCTTAGAGTTTTCTTAAAAGTTCTTTTAATAATTATATAAATAATTAAATTTAGTTTTTAAAAATAGTTATAAGTCTATAAACTACTTAGTCTAATACTTATTAATAAGTATGCTATTATGTGCTCGTAAGAAGAGATTAGTTATATTTTCTATATTAGTAAGCTATAAGAGAAATTCTCTAGAATTTTATTTAGTAATATATTAGAGAAGTGTTTTTTCTTTAATTAGATCGAGTTTATATTATTAGGGTTAGGTACGTTTGTATTAGAGTTAGTTATTTATTCTATTATATAGAGAGCTTTTAGGGATACTATAAGTAGTTGCTGTACGTACAATACTCAATTTACTACCTCTAGTATATATATTTTGAATCACTTCGAATATGAG
>WIGM01001186.1:0-11373 GCA_014235935.1 Colletotrichum musicola
TTCTTCCCGGCACGTGGACTGGTTCGCAGCCTGCAGCAGTCGGCCGCACCTTGCATGAGGGTTACTGCCAGGCCTCACGACCAACGCTCAGAGCTGACGCGGGGAAGGAAACGGGCCCAACCAGAAAGCTCCCGAACGAAAGCATACCATCAGCCGGGTTCGTCCGAAGCCTAGAAGTGTGTGCATCTACCGGGAGGCGATGCGTTGGCGCACCCCACCTTTTGGGTTTCTGTAGACAGCACGGTTGAAGCCCTGGAGGGTGGGCGCGGCCTCTTCCTATTTCCCCTTCTTTGCGGCGGCCCGCTGCCAGCCCTTGGTGGAGATGCTGGCTCGATGGAGAGGGATCGTGTCCGACTTCCCATGGCCTGTGGCACACCACTGGCGCTTAGGGGAATGTTACGGTCTGTCCGGAGTACTTCTGAGTGGCCATCAGGATGTGACGCTCAAGGCACCATGTCGAAAAAACCTGCAGGTCGGCGCATGCGTGGTTTACTGCACAACCTTTGCTACCCGTCCCTGCGGCGGTCGTGGCAGGCAGGGTCTAACTCATCACTCGCTGGAGGCGCGAGCAGTGCCACAGCACACCACCCCGCGCCGACGAGCATGGCGAGAAGTCTATTAGGAAGATGATGGCCGGCTTATTGAAGGCCTCGCCTAAGAGTGCCTCAGTACCGTCCGGCGGGATCTTGAGGGGCTGATCCGGGCCGGCGCGAGGTCCTGCCGGAAACCTTGACGGAAAGTCTCCGTCCGGCAAAGTAAAGCGGAAGCAACACGGCCGAGCAGACCCGATTACGCTTCTGCGAGCAGAGCGAGGCCGGAGAGCTGGAATTCGGCGATCGTGGCCCCTCATTTCGATCAGCGTGTCGTACGAGTCGGACCACAGCGCTTCCAGAAAATTAGCTCCAGTGCAATTGGTGACATGCAGCATTAGTGCTTTGTCCGAGTCGTCCTTGGGCGCGATTCCAAGAGCAGCCAAGCGGGATTGTACCCATGTTCCCGCCGCCCAGCACCGGGCTTTCGTCAGCGACCGTGGGAAGAGATGGGCCGTTGGAGCGTTGCGACGGAATTCATCCCACATTCGGCTTGGTGTTTGTCATCCTTTCCTTATCAGGATTCTGTTCTTTGCCCCGACTTGAGGCTGAGGCGTTGGAGCCTGTGGTTTGGTCGGTCTGCAGCGAGTAGCTAGCGATCATTCTTCGACCCTCAAAGAAGAGTCCACTCGAGGCGGATGGCAGTCATCGTACATGAGGCGAGCGGAGCGTGACCTGCTGCTCCAGGTCGGCTCGTGGCCAGGTGTCAGCGGCGCCGGCTCGGTGGTATTGTTCGCTGTCCTGCGGCACCATGCGTGCCCTCGAAAACAAGGCCCCAACCTGGTACAGAAACGGCGCCTGTTCGGTGAGAGTGCGTGGAAGCTGTTGCCGCATCTCGTGGTCCGCAAGAGTAGGCGTCATCCATCAGCAGCGCATCCTCGCTCGGCTTGGTCGGGACAATGGTCCATCGAGAAGCGAACAGGACCGTTGTGCGTTTGGCCATCCCACACCAGCTGCCAGAAGTAAGGCATGGCAGGCCGCTAGACTGTCCGAACCGACATACCGCAGGTGGTTGAGAAAAGCCGCCTGTGGCGCCAGGCCGGGGGGGGGGGGGGGGGGGGGGGGGGGGGGGGGGGGGGGGGGGGGGGGGGGGGGGGGGGGAAGATAGGGGCCCATGTGCGAGGGTCGTGGAGTTGACACGGTGGAAGGACGCCCGCCCTACCCTACAGTACCTGCCTGACTTGACTTCGTTGATGTGCATATCCGCAATTCCTTCGTTCGCCAACTTGACCAGCCAACTGCCATCCTACACACCCCCCCTTCTGCCCCGGAGGGCTCTCGGCCTGTCATGACGCTTCCAAACGGTGGCGTCGAAGGTTTGATGAGACGGGATGAGAACCGCCTTGGAAGCGACAGGCTCGGGCTGTCATCAGACCATCCAGATCGTCGGGTTGGACTCCGCATATTGAGACAGAGACAAAACTCTGCGTCAACCGGACGGCTGCTGTGACGGGCTCTACCGTCCAATGGACACCGGGGATCGGTCAATCGAGTTCCATCGCGCGCGCTCCCCGGTGGTTCTGGAGCAATCAACGAGGGACGAGGAATTCTCGGCTGGCAACAAAAGTCGTACCAGTCCGACAGCAACAGAGGCCCAATCCAGTAAAGAGCCAAGACGAAGTGCTGCCGAAGGAAGGGGGTTCAGGGATGTTTTCAGGGCTCCACTTCCCGACTCGACGGAGAACAGAGTTGGAAACTGTTCCATTCAAGTTTCATGAACCAGAACGGCGCCTTTTCATCTACCAAGGGGCCTCCTGGCGAGCCGACGAACACATCGAAGCTGGTCAGTGGTCGGCAAGCTTCCATCATCCATTCTCGCCCCCGTTGATGCCGACGTTTTGCCGCGCAGCGGTGATCTCTCGCAAACTCCGAAACGGGTTTTGCGCTTCCAACAAGTTCCTTGACCGGGAAGCCAGCCTTGCAGCCAACGTGGGATGGTCTGCTGCGGGCTGCACGAGTTGCAGAAATGACGGCAGGGCCGTCTGTAACATGTCTCTACACTAGATTCCAGCTGGGGCTGGTGAACTAGAGTTCGCCCACCGGGCCATGCTGACGCTGACGTTGAGCTTCGGAAACGTCAAGTTCATTGCTGGCACCCAGCTTTCGGTGATCTCTTGTTCTAAAAGTTGATGGCTGATCCCTCGCTCGGGTCTTTGGTCCCGGATCAGAAACAACCCCAAATTGTTTCGACACGCTGGCTTGGGAGAGACCGAGCCCGAGGAATGACGGGTAGACTGGGTGGATATTGCATCTCGCGTCGGCCGCCATGGTCTGATCACATCGCACGGTTTTTCGTGATTCAATCACGGCGCAGTTGGACGCACGCCAGCGGGCTTGAATCGTAAAAGCTTGAGCATCCCGGGATCAAGGAGTATTGGAGTTGCGGTGTGGATCACGCACACCAGAAATTGGGTGACCGGCCCTCCAGAGCTCGGGACGCACACTGTAGAGGGACCAGGGCCGCTGCGCGAACCTGAAGAGGGAGGGATATCCGAGATGCGAGGTGCGATATCTGCGCGTGTGCCATGTGTGTACTATTGAAGGCCACTGCCGGGGCACTTGGGGGAGACAGACTACAGTTGTCCGTCTAAGAAGGAGCCTGCCTCGCTTGTAGAACGCTGACGATTCGTTGTGGAGCGCGTGGCCGAGCGCCGATCTGGTTGATATCAATTAGCCGTTGAATGTTGGGCGTCTTGTCCCCAAAGAATGCGGTAAGCTGCCAATCGATTTCCTGATCTCGCGTCGCTCGTTTCTCAACAAGGGCCGTTGCGAGCCTAGCAGCCAGCTTTCCGCGTTCCGTTGCCGACGGAGTCCCGCGGGCGAGGGGAGGGCTTGCGCATGGCTTGTGGAGGAGACGAGAGAGTCGGTCCATTGGACGTTGGTGCGCCGAAGAGGTCCTCCGAGATCAATCATGTGCGGTTAGGGGTATTAGTAGTTATTAGTGTACAACACTGTGCGGGGTAGCCACTTTCGATCCGATCTCGAGCCGTTCATGGTCCCGAGCAGCTGGAGGGCACCAGAGTAGATGCCCGTGTTTAGAGTCGACCAAAAGTGAAGTCGAAGTTGCTGGAAGTGCCGCGGAGGGACGCTGCGACTGTAACACGGTGGCACAAGTACGTTGTCAAGTACGTTGTTGCGGCCAGGTCCATGGCGGTTTTCGACCGGAGACGGCACCCATGTGCGACGATGATGCAGAGCTGCTGGTACGTGGCAAGTCGCTGAACAAGGACTCGCAACTCGTACCTGGTTAGCGGATACTAATAGGGCCAGGTACGATGCCTCTCTAGGCTCTAGATGTGGTAAGGGCCCATGTTAGAGGCGCCAGAAGCACGCGGCTGAAGATGAAGAGCGTCCGTCCGGAACGTTGATCGACCAAAGAATCGCATCAAGAGTAGACCTAGGTCGCAGGCCACCAGCCTCAGCTGACGTAACCGGTAGGCTAGAGCGGTGCTAGCAGCCGGGTAGCCGTTGAGTGCAAGCCCAAAAAGAACGATCTGGGCGCGGTAGGTGCAATATCAAGAAAAGGGGGGTTTGTCTGCAGGCCTGCGAAAGAAGTTCTAGTGCGACCAGAACATGCAGAGGCAGATTTGCGGCCCACCGGAGGACCGGGGGTGGAAGTTGCAGTATTGGAAGAGACGTTCTCGGCCGTGACCGTCACGGTGTTTGCTGCTTCTCATCCGGGGATGCCTGCTGGTCGCATAGGATGGGTAGGAGAGACTGGTCCGGACAGACAGCTGTTCAGCTGGACGACGAGGTTGTTTGGTGCAGATGCGGTCTCCAGAGAGCAGACAGGCATACTGGGCCATCGTAAGTGAAATGAAAGGGATGGACGTCGTGTTGGACAGCAGCAAGTCTGGAGGACGGAAATAGCCCGGTGGCCTCGACTGGAGTTGACGAGTCTCGGTGTGATTGGACTCGAGCAAGCGGGAACACTGAAAGAGCGAACATGATGTCGACTCGAAGCGGGTCCACGGAATCGCTGACGACACTGAGTGACGGAGCCACGGAGGGCAGTTGATGGAATCCGGGGTCGAGGTCGAATGCCGGCTACCTAGCACGGGAGGAGGCAAGATCACGAGTCTGCAGGCTCGCAGAGGCGGCTATGTTAGTTTGCAACGAAAGCTTCACATCGCCCACCGCGTCTCTCGTCGTCTTCGGCGGTGGTACTGATAGCGGATGGCGTCTCGGTGGGCACAAGCTCCCTACAGAAGACGAAAGAGTATCCTATCCGTGTCCGTAGGAAGAGGCGTATGCTGGCGGTTAGCAGGCGAGGAGGCTTGAGGTGCGTGACCCCTCACATCTTCCGTCGTCTCCTGCGGCCCTGCCTTGCCAGCCCAGGTATTGCTGCAGGATGCAAAATTAGACAATTCCAATTGGGTTCCCGTTGACGTGTGTGGTGCAGATGCAGCTACATGCAGTGTGAGCGCAGCGCAGCGCAGCGCGGCGGGAGGCATCGAGAGAGCAAGCGGGTGGTCAGGCTCGAGCTTGGGCTTAGATGAGGTAAGGATGCTGCGTGTATTACTAAGACGAAAGGTAGGCAGGCCGGAGAAGAATCTTTGGATGCATGCCTGGCAGCCTGTGCAAGTAAGCACCTGAGTCCTGAGAGTTAAGGTACGGATACGTAGGTGCCTTTTTCGTTCCGGTCCCAGTGGGTCACTTCTCACAGGAGGTTTAAGTGGTCGGCAGGGGTGCTCCCCACGCACCGGTCCACAGGCGGTCCAGTCATTATCTCGGGTCGTCGAGATTGCTGGGCAGTCCCCGAAGCCAAGTGGAGTGGGGTTACCGCAGTGCACCTCCAGTGCTCCAGTGTCCGGCACGACTCCTGGAGCTGGAGTTGGTGCAGACGTTGTTTCCCGTCTGTTTCCATCCTGCCAGCGCCGCGGACGGCGCCGGCGGACAGCTCAGGTCCAGGTCCAGGTCAGCACCTCGAGCAAGGCTCAAGGTACCAACACAGTGAAGTCGAAACGGCGCTAGGGCAAGGATGGAGATTTTGATGGGTACGTATCGAGGTACCTAGCAGAGACACCTTCCCTTCTATCCTTTCCGCAACAACTTTGGCTTGTTTCTCTTGTGCCTGGACGGCGTTCTATTTTTTTTCTCCTTCTTCTCCGATCCCCTTGAGACGAAGCATGTTTGTCTCTGTCAGCCAGCCCCTACTCTCCGTCGTCATTCTTGTTGCGCTTTTACGAGACTTAGTGTACGAGTCGGGCTCATGCCTCGTCAGAGACACGAATCTGAGATCGATCCAAGGGCAGACGGACGTGGAGCGCAAGCGAACCGAATGGCATCGGAGTGAGTAATAACAGCCTGGAATAATGGCAATCTTAAGGGCGTCTTTCAACTCTGCCCTGGCCCGTCACGAAACTCTGCTGATTGTGTTTAATTGATTGCATCTTTCCCACGCGGCGTCCAAATGCTATTTAAACCCGAGGGCGACTGATTGACTGACACTGGCGACGTCGATTCTCTCGGGGCGCGGGCAGGGAGCAGGTCACCGACAGAGACGCCCACCCACAAGCTTCCTCGGCCTTTTTATCACGACACGCCCCTCCATTCCCCCCCACCCCGGCCATCTCACACTCCACTTTCCCTTGTACCACCTTACCGTGGCATCAACATTTGACCTGTCGAGATGCTGCCAGAGTTGGTGGACGAGACCATCTCGCATTCGCAGACGGCATGTGAGCAGGTTCGAGTCTTGACTGTTTTACAGACCGACACTCGGAAAGCTCGTTTTCGATGCGGGCAGCAAGGGCCAGAGTTGCCGACGTCCTCGACGGACTGGGTACGGTACCGTGCCTTTCAAGCGTCTCGTCTCATGTCGTCTCGCCTCGTGTGTGTCGCGACAGTCTCCCTCGCAGATTGTTCGATGTTGGCGAGTAATCAATCGGCAAATTCTTGGGCACTGAGCAAAAGGGAGACGAGCCGGAGAGGAATCCGGGGCAAGCGCAGGCAGATATACGTATCGTGCCCACCTCAGGTATCTATTAATGAGTAAGGTATTCACCATACCTATCTACCTTTGGTTCTTCTTTCCTTCCTTCATCTGGTGTCCGTATTCCTCAAGTTACTACCTATAGATTGGCAAGGAAGGTACAGAGAGGGCATCTAGGTATGTGGTGATGGAGGAGGTGAGCTCGGTCACCCCCACCCGTCTTCCTCCTCGTCACAGTTCCAGTCCCAGGCGGTGCCAGGCCGCTCTTTCCCGCAACAGTTTTTGACGCTTCCGCGCTACCTACCTACCAACCTGGGTAGGCACGGACGGATGCCTTACCACACACCCACCACCCCCTTCCTCTTCCCCTTGGTGCCCCCTTCCCCGTCCGCTTCGAATTCAACTTCGAATTCAACTTCGACTTCGACTTCCACCACGCTGCGACTTCCCACCTGGGAATCGATGTATGATATGTACCTTGCCTTGGGCGGGTGTGGGCAGTTGCGGGCGTGTCTGGACAGTTAGTATGAGAACCGTCTCGTGTTCCATGGTCTCTGTGCTGGAGGTTCCTTCCAAAGGTATACACTGCATGCCCCATACAGAGCAGCATCTAGGTACCTAGGCAGGTACGATGATAGGTATCCATGGGTCTGCTTGGCTGCCTGCCTCAGCGCCCCCTCGCAGTACGGGATACTGGTGCATCGGTGCCGTGCGCAGGTAGGAGGTAGGAAGGTACTGCGTAGGTACCCTCCCTCCTGCGCAACTTCTCCTCCACTCTTTCCTTGGCTGGAGACCTCCTGCTGCCGAACTCCAATTGCAGCGCACGCCTGTTCCGTCCGCGCAGCAGTGACTTCCCTTTCTACCTTCCGCGTTGGTTGAGCTGAGAGAGGTAGGCAGGTGTGTGTGTGGTGTGTGTGTGCCTTCCCTCGCTCCTCCGCGCCCTCCCCCCCTCCTCACCTCTCACTCATCCTTTTTTTGGGGTTTTTTTAATCCCCTCTGATTCCCGCCATCCGGGACCGGCTGCGCTGCGCTAGCAAACAAGAAAAGTCATCATCATCACTCTCTTTGTGGCTTCCTCCCTGCCTGCCCTGCCACTCACTATCAACTCTTCCAAGTTCTCAGTGCTTGTCTACTGTCTACCTACGATACCTGGGTTGCCTTGGACTCTGGAGCACTCGCCACGGTCCGAAAGATAAACATCCCAGCCTTCTCCGCTACTTGCTCCAGTCTGCCTGCCCTGTTTGCGCACCGCACCACTGCACCACTGCACCGCACCGCACCGCTCCGCACCGTCTAATTAGCCATCAACCCGACTCGACCCGCCAGTTCGCCGCCGTGTGGTTTCCACATACCATCAGCACCTACCACCCTCTCTCACACACGCACGCGCGCTCTCTCTCTTTCTCCTCCTCGTCTCGCCTGGTTTCCCACTCGAAAACGCACACGTCGTCGTTACCGCCACCATCGCCGCCGGCAACGGAAGAAAAAAAAAAGGCTGCCCGTCTCTTGTGGACTGCAATAATTTTCGCGCTTCCCTGGTTCAAAACTTTTGCTCCCGCGCCTTTGCCGACAGCATCGTCAGTCAACCGTCGAACTCGACAAACAGCCCCGAGTTACGCAGCGAGACCTGGAACTCCCCCGAGCCGTCGTCCCTCTTTTTTCCCTTTTTGGTGAGTCGTTTCCCTGTCTGTTCGTTCCGACCCCCCCGGCGCAAAAAAAGCCGCGAGACATTTAAGCGCGGCGCCGCCCATGCCCAAAAAATTTATTTTCCCTGTCCCTCCCCGTTGGCCTCTCCCCCTGACACCACGGCGCCTTCCACCCCCATTTGCGACACCGTCCTCCCACGGCTGCCCATCCGCGCCCTTCGGCCCCGAACGTCGCTTTAGAGCATCTCAACTAATCCGACCTCGAAGAACAAGGGAAGAAAACGAGAGCTTTGCTGCCCTCGACCTCGTCGTTCTCCACGCCTCATCAAAATCCCTCAGTCAATCTCCCGTGCGGCCCTCCGGTTTCACCTCGATTCGAGCACCGAACCTCAACATGTCCTACTACGAGAACAACCCGCAATGGTCCAATCCCGGCCAGAACAACTGGGAACACCAGGCGCCTCCTGTCCGTGCTGGTGAGTCGTCCCAGTTGTCGCAACGCCAAATCGCACAACCGGAAGCCGGAATTGACTCGAGGTTCCCGTCAACAGCTGCCACCGGACCCACGCCCCAGGACGACTTCGCATTCTTCTACCAGTTCGAGGGTAGGTCTACTCGATTCCTCCAGCGCGTGGCAGGCGGACAAGACAGCCCGGCCGCGGGTCATCGGTCATCGCCGTGACTCGTGGCTTGCGCTCGGCGGGCCGTCGCGCGCGGGAAGATCCTGCTGACGATATGATACTCTAGACGTGGTACGGACACTGACTGCTAGGCCTACAGAGGTTGATCGTGCGTACGAGAATCTCGCTAAGAGCGGGAAGTCTTACGGAATGGGCGGTCGACGTGAGTACCCAACCCCTGGCGGCCCCAAGATGGGCCCCTCCGGGCCTGGTCCCGCCAGGAAGTCCCTCGACTTCAGTAAGTCTGCTCGCAACTGGCGGGCATCACCGCGGCCTTCCCCTGCTAACGCAGACCCCGCAGCCGGACGCATGGGAGCTGGAGCCGGTCCGCGACCGCACTCGATGAACCAGTTCGATGATGCCCGAGGCCACCCGAATTCGAACCTCCAGAACTTCTACGCCTCCCAGCGCCACCAGTCCTCCCGGGGATCCAACGACGCGGAACAGATGATGCAGGCCAAGAGAAGGATGGCCGCTCAACGGGAGCGGGAGCTGCGAAACCTCCACACTGAGCAGCAATACCAACGAAGTAGGCCGCCCTCAGCTGTATAGCACACAAAACTCCATGTCACACAGGGGAAACTGCAAAGAAGAAAAAAATAGATAATTCAGGCCGAGGGGTTTCACCGTCATGCAACACCCTGCTGCCCCGTCATGTTACTGTCGAGAGATGCCGCCCTGAGAGAGATATTCCTGTCCAACCCCCTCACGCGTAATACATGGAGACTCAAGAGGACACTGTGCTAACCACCCTGTGCGCGCAGCTCTCGTCACTGACATCCCCTACGGCAACAAGGCCATGTCCGAGGAGGAGACGCGTGAGCTGATCGCTCGCCAGCGGAGCGCCTTGTACGGCGAGGGTCCGTTTGCCGAGAAGGGCGGCTACGTCGACGAGACCGGCGCCGTGCGCCCCGGCAACCCGGGCCACAGTGGCCCCTCCAGCCTGCGTGGCCAGTCCCCCATGACCTACGACATCGCCCGTGGCCCGCCTCCCCACGGCGACTCCCACACGCCCGTGTCCGCGACCGAGGGTGGTCCCGGCTCCATCGCCGGTCCTCCCGGCGACCAGGGTTCTGGTCCCGGCAGCACTGCCAGCCCTCAGCCGAACGCCCCCAACAACAAGACGGCCTTCGAGTCGGCCGTGAACCAGGCTGCTGCGCGCACCAACAACTCCTCGCCCGGCGGCTCTCCGCCGCGCCAGGAGCTCCCTGCCGGGTCCAAGCCGGCGCAGGCGGTGGCCCCGATCGGCACCCGCCCCTCGGGAACCCCGTCCGGAAACTCGACGTCTTCGAAGCGGTCCACCACCCCCCTGGCGTCTCCCGGCGGCTGGGGTCGTGGCAACGGCGTCTGGGGCCCCCAGTCTTCTGGACTGAGCCAGCCCCCTGCCAGCGTCTGGGGATAGGAGACCCCGACGGCTCGGTCAAACGCTTCGCCTTCCAGGTTGCAACGAGGCGTAAACACGGATTGAACACGGAGTTCGATGGAACAGACCATTTGCGTGGGAGGTTTTCTTTTCGTTTGATTTCGGTCTCGAATGACGTTTCGTCGGACACGGAAAACACGATATATACCTCGGGATCGATACGGTACTCGGAGTGAGGGTGTCATTTCGGCATCTTTTGAGGAGTTTTTTTTTTTTTTTTTACACCATGAGAAGGGACCGCATTCTGCAACCAACGGAGTCGAACAGTATTGCCAAGGGAAAAAAGATGCATGTCTATGGGCGTGGACGGGGGTTTTTACAGTTGCTTCGGGTTTAGCACCAGCTTCGGCGGGATCTCACAGCGTCTGGGACTGTTTTCGGATGATCTGGGAATTCTGGCGAAGGCGAGCACGGAGCGGGACGACACATTGTTTTTGTTCTTGGGACGTTGTCCTTCGGAGCTAGGCATGGGATGAATTCGGGTGCCAAAAAGCGTCGGAGGGCAACCTATGATTCGAACGGCGAAGCATACATTGGCGTGGGCGTGGATTCCGATACTGGCTTGACTCGAACAGGGTTGGCACTGGGAACGCACATCCGGGGAGTTGGCAACGCAAGCACGCAAAAAGAACGACTCTCTCTTTCTCACACGGCGACAAAATCACAAAAACAGGGGTTTCGGGATTCTGGTTGGTGTTTCTGGGGAGTTTTCAGTCTCTGCTTTCTTTTCTTTTCTCTCCGGGGGGGCTTTTCCTACTCTTCTTTCGTGCTTGGAGGTTTCTTAGGCTGGCGGTGGCTGCGTCGCGAGGAGTTTTCTGCCCTTTTCCAGTGGTCTTCTCTCGGGGCCGGGTTTTTCGGAGCACGGGAAACAATCGAGAGTAATAATTTGGTTCTTCACGGCGGAACGAAAGGGAAACCTGAAGCTACACCAAGAGAGGAGGGGCTTTTTGATTTGGGGCGGCGGCGGATTAGAGATCAAACATGGGATGCGCTGGTGGGAGAGGGAACGGACGGGATGCCTCTTTTTTTGCACGCTTGCTGGAACGGAGCAGCGACCTAATGAAAACACAATGCTTTTGTCCCCCCATATGCGTCTTCC
>WIGM01001187.1:0-11367 GCA_014235935.1 Colletotrichum musicola
CCAAGTCCTGCTCAACCCTGCGACCAATCTTTTTGGTCCAACAGGCCGCCACTAAAACAGCACCAATCGACTTGAGCCCTATAGAACTTAGAGTATATTATTAATAAGCTCAATATATATTTATTAATACTTATACTCTTATAAACTAACTCTTTAATACTGTTACTTAAATAGTTATTATAAGGGACTAGCTCCTAAACTTATTTAGTATAGAGGTACTATCGATTTACTATTCTAAGATGAAGAGGAGGATATCTATAGTAGGGCTATTAGAGGGATACAGCTAAGCAGTGCGTACGATACGGTGTAGCGCGGCAGAATAATAGGGCGCGCTCTAGTAGGGCTAGAGATCTCTAAGCCGGGCCTCGGCCCGTAACATTACCTCCCCCCTGTACATAGCGCAAGCACTAGGTCGCCATCGTACTCCATCACTGGACCATAGCTACTCCTAAAGGTCTCTAGGGCAGTAGTCTTAAGGAACTCCTCTACGGGCTCCTATATCCGCTCGGTATAGCCCTTCTACTTTACTACAACGACCCTTTAACTTCTACGGCTGCACTACTTCTAAGCAGCGGCATCTATACTCTCTATCCCCTATATCTCTTCCCCCTTGTCGTCTAGTATTGGGGGTAGCTACTAGTCGTTTAGAATCTAACTAGGAAGGGGATCGGTCCCTACTTATTTAAGGATGTTAATATAGAAGTGTGGGTATACAACTAAGAGGATACTAAGCTCTACTATATAGGGTAATATAACCTTAGTTATTATATACTTATAGTAAATCTAATTAAGCTTCTTATAAGGCTATAGTAAGTAGTAGTAGTCTATATATAGCTAGACCTTATCCCTAACTTCTAGCCCTTTAATAGACTTATACTTTATATTTATTATATTCTTATAAAGTAGTTTATTAGTTAGCGACGAATATCAGTCAGCGAAGAATTTTCTCCTAGACACAGTCGGCATCTAACTACTTAAACCTTTAACGTATAATAATTCTACAACTATTATACTAGTTTATATATAAAAAGATAAAATTATTCTTATAATTAAGGCGATTCGATCGGCACGTACTATAGGCTAGAAATTAAGTATATTACGTACTATAAAGACCTATAGTGTCTCTAAAAGTTCCGTTCGATATAGAATAAACGACTAACCCCGATATAAACGTACCTAACCTAAATAATATAAACTCGATTTAATTAAAGAAAAAACACTTTTCTAATACATTATTAAACAGAATTCTAAAGGATTTCTTTTATAGCTTACTAGTATTAAAGATATAGCCAATTTCCTACTACGGGCGTATAATAGCGAGCCTATTAGTAAGCGTTAGGCTAAGCAGTTTGTGGACTCGTAACTATTATTAAGGACTAAATTTAATCGTCTATATAATTATTAAAGGGCTCTTTAAGAGGATCCTAAGGTTATTAAGAAGTGGTTTATGTTATTATATAATATAATGGCTAAATACGGGATCGGCGAGGGGGATATCTATAATTTCAATAAGACTAGTTTTATAATAAGTATTATTACTATATTAATAGTGGTAATACGTACCGATAGACGCGGCAAAGTAAAGTCTATTTAGCCTAGTAACTATAAATAAGCTACGATTATTAAATACATTAATTCGGACGGGTAGTATATCCCTCTATTTATAATTGTTTAAAGTACTTATTATCTTACTAATTAGACCACGGAATTAGACTTTTTAAGCGACTGGATTATTAAGCCTACTACTAATAAATAGACTAACAATAAAATAGGTCTAAACTAGATCAAATACTTTAATAAATATACCAAAAGCTACACTAAGAGTATCTATTAGATACTTATTATCGATAGTTATAAGAGCCATTTATTAGCCAAATTTAATAATTACTATAAATAGAACAATATTATTACTATTAGTATACCTCTACATTTATCTTATTTACTCTAACTATTAGATATTATACTTTATTCGCCTCTAAAACGTATATATAGTAATAAAATTAACCTCTTTATCTAAGCCTCTATAAACTATATCACAAAGTCCGAGTTCTTTATTAGTTTCTACCGCGTATACTAAAAGGGTTTTATAAAAGAAAACATTAAATCAGTATTCCTAGGAGCTAGAATTACCCTATAGTACCTAGAGCATATCACTAGTAAGCTTAATGTACATTTACGGACGCCTACACCCCTACAGACCAACCCTTTAATACTACTACCTTAGTAGTCACAAATGCCCTCTAACTCCTAACAAACTATTTCGTAATCCAATTTTATTAAAAAGCAGATCTCTACTTATCAGAGAAGCTCCCCGACTCTAATAATTAAAGTAGTCGAATAATTATCAAAGAGTACACAAATAATAGTACACTCACTTACTCTTTTAACCGATCGACTTTGTATACTTAAGGATATAAATATAGTACTTACTAAGTACTAGAGGACTAAAAAGTCCTATATATAACTTAAAGGGACACTTAGTATAGAGGAATCTTAGGTTTTACTAAAGAAAAACAAAAAAGGAAATGTCCAGTACCTCGAGATAATAAAGAAGGGGGTCTATTGAAGAGGACCTAGCTGGCTCGGAGACGCTATAGTATATATAGTAAGACTGGATATAATGCGCGAACCTGTTCTAAGGATGTAGAATTGTCTAATAAATCGAATAACGATAATAAATAGTTAATTAATTATATTATAGTTAAGAAATATTAAATAATATTATAGACGTAGGAAAAAGTTCGTTACTAACTAATATTCGTCGCTAACTAATAAACCACGTTAGTATTATTATATTACTACTATAACTAATTAAACTATATCTATAGTATTCTATAGTTTTATTACTAACTCTTTAATTATAATTCCTTAAAACCCTTAGTAATATATAAGGTAATATTTATAACTAAAAGGGAGTTAATATAGTACTTATACTTAAGAAAAAAGCTACTTATACTAATCGTACTATTCTTATAACTATAAAGTACTAACTATACTATAGGTAAGTTATATACCTAGTCCTTCTATTTATAAATAATATAGTTATAAAAGTAGGCCTAGATCTCTTAATTTATCCTTTTAGGGTTACTACCTATCTATAAATAGTATATAATACTTAGATGCTACTTAATCCCTAGTAGAGCGCAAAAGTAACGCTAAAAATAGCTCGTCTTATTACTTCCTTAATCACTTATAATAGATTTTAGTATACTATAGAAGCGAAAGTAATACGTAAGGAAGCGCTCTACATACACTTCTGCCTCTATACTCTCTATTAGCTCGAGCGTTACACCCTTACTAAGTCTATCGATAATAACCTAGAGGAACCTCTCGTTACTAACGGTACGGGGAAGGTCGGTAATAAAGTCTATAGAGAGGTCGCTGTGTATACGCAGCAGTACGGGCAACGGTTTCAAAAGCCCCTTTCGTTTCTCTCTCTATATATGGTTCCTCCCACAGTAATCGCAGTTCCTACAAAAGCAGCGTACTAGTTGTAACTGACCGGGCCAGTAGAACCTCCTACTCACTAGGGCTAATATCGCATCTCTCCCTGGGTGTCCGTTCAATATCGAGTCGTGAGTACCTTGTACGATGCGTGTTCGCAGCTTGTTTGCCTCGTCGTCTTCGTCTTCACTACCTGGTACCCAGATCCTATTCTGGAACAGTAGACGGCCTCCATTATCGATCTCACATTCCGCAATTCGGGCCTTAAGCTTTAGTACTGCGGGGAAGGCTCTCTTACGCTGCTTCACCGCTGCGTATGCTTGCTGGAAGAGGTCGTCCTTCTCCTGGGTTTTGTCCTATAGGTCCTATAGGTCGGCGTCGTCGGTAAACACTAGCATCTTAGACGCGGCGTCCACGCGGCGTATGCGGCGTGCTGGGAGCGCGGCATCTGGGAGGAGTTGGAGGATTCGGCCCTGCTCGCGCTTATCTTCTATAGACGCGGGCGCATCTTGTTCCCTACGGGAGAGTGCGTCGGGAGCTACTGCCTCGCTACTGGGTCGGTACTATATCTTAAAGTTGTACTACGATAGTTCTTTGGCCTAATGGCTCTGCCGTTCCGTAAGCTTCTGTTTAGTTATAAAGTACTTAAGGTTCTTATAGTCTAATAGTATCTTAAAGTGGTCGATACTAAATAGCTCTACTCTCTATTCTCTTAAGTAGCTTATAATTATTAGTATCTCTTTATTATAGATTAGGTAGTTAAACTAAGCGGCGTTTAAATACTACGAGTAATACACTACTATATAGTATCCTCCTTACTATTAAGGGTTAGTAGGAGCAGTATTACAACTCGTACTTCCTTTCTCAACTAAGAATCCTTAGATGAGGAAGGAAGGTTTCTTGTTCCTTAATCTAGATCTACGTGTTCTTTTATCCATTATATCCCTTGATGTCTTACTCTAGTGCCGAGCTTAGCCGGTAGCATCATTTATAAAAGGCCTAGCCCGTAACATTACCCCCCCCCCCCTTTCTTAGCTACTAGAATCAGTCTCCTAGTCCATTATAAACGACCTAGTCCTTCTTACTATTAATTTCGTTCTTCTAGTAGCTTATACTCCTTAGGCTAGTAAGGGTAATCGGCTTTATATAAGTTAAAAGTTATATTATTTAACCTAGTATTTCGAGGAGCTATATTGTACGTATTTTTCTTTATTTTACTATTTGTTCCGTTTTTCTAGAGAGACTACTAGTACGACCCTTATAGCCTTTCTAGTCTATTCCTATTCTATTCGTTATCTTTATTCCTAGTAGTTTCTATACCCTATATTATACCAGTCTTCTAGGACTAAAAGAACTCTAATAAAGTCGTTATACTTTATTAGTAGAGTAAGTTATATGTTTAGTTTTTATTTTATTCCTTTATTTAACTCTTTTATTAAAGTTATAATCTTTATATATTAGACTAAGAATTAGTATTAGCTTTATAGAGCGTTTGTTTAGACTTTATAAGGTACTTTAATAAGTTTAACTACTATTATTTAAGGTTTTTAAGCCGTTATCTAGCCTTCTTCATCTTATTAAAGTTATTAAAAATTCGTTCGAGATACTATATTAGTGTAACGGGCTGGTGGCTATGGAGATATCGGCCCGGGCTTTGCCCGGGCTACCACCGACCGGGGGCCCACCAGCGCCCCACCGGCGCCCCACCGGATACTGGCCGTGTCGCCAGAGTTTTCGGCCGCCACGTAGAACTTCCTCTTTTCTTTCCCCAGTTTGAAATAAACAGTATTCGGCTGCCCCTACCGTTAAACAAGCCCGGGTCCAGCCCTTTACAATTAGTCTAGCTATATCCTATATATTAGTCCTCTTTGTTTTATATATAAATAGTAGTACTATAACTTAAACATTTAAATTAAGCGAGTTATAGATATAGTATAACTATAAGTCGTTATTTTTGATTACTAAGCTATTTACCTTTAACTTTACCTTTATTACTAATATCTATATATTCTAATCACTACTTTAGTCGTTAAACTTTATATATATATAAGTAGTACTTATTGTAGTTATATAGTTCGTTTAACCTTTAGAGTATTAATCTATTATTAAAGGAACTCGATTATATCGACTAGTTATACTTCTTTAGTTAGGTATTATACCCTATTAGGTTTCTTATATATTTATTATCTCTTTATTATATTATTAAGTATTCCTTATACTATATTACTATAACTCTAGAAGGGGGATCTAAGGATTATATTAAGGATTAGTAGGAGTAGTGTTATAACCTGTACTTCCTTTCTCGATTAAGAATCCTTAGATGAGGAAGGAAGGTTTCTTATTCCTTAATCTAGATCTATATATTCTTTTATCCATTATATCCCTTAACATCTCACTCTAGTACTAAGCTTAGCTAGTATTATTATATATAAAGGGCCTAGCCTATAACACTTACTTATCTTCTTATAATAATACCCCTTCTAGAGTAAACTCTAAGTAGTCTATTTTAAAGAACGTAGCCCGTTTAGAATCTAACTAGTATAGGATTAGTTTAATAATAAATAGTCTCTTAAGCTTCTAACACACTACTTCCTTACTACTACTCTAGTAAAAGAGAGTACTCTTCTTTATAAGTACTATAAGGGGGGCGGTAATTTTAGAATACTCTAGAACAAATATCTAATAGTAGTTTATAAATCCTAAAAAGCTTTATACTCTCTTTACTATTATTAAAGTAGTCTATTTATAAATAGTATATAGCTTATTAAAGTTATATAAGATGCCTATATTAATAATTACAATAAATTCTAAATACTTAAATATTTTAATAAAGAATACGTACCTTTTTAAATTAAATTATAGTCCTATAGTAACTAATTTATAAAAAACTAAGTAAACCTTCTTTTTATAACTACTATATAAGTTATTTAAGTAGATTAGTATATTATTTATATATACTATAGTAAAGTTATTAAGGTAGTCTCTTAGGATATTATTAATATAATATTAAAATATTATAAGAGTACTTATAAGACTAAAAGGAATAACTAACTATTTAAAAAGACTATATCTTATTTAAAACACAGTCTTTTTCTCTTCTCCCTAAGTAATCCTTATCTTATAGAATATAGCTACTACGTCTAGTTTAGTAAACCACTTAACTATACTAATAGTATATAGTATTTTTTAGATTAAAGAAAGAAGATATTAGTCCCTCTTTATTACTTTATTTAGGACCCTATAATATATATAGAACTAGATCCTATCCCTAGTTCATATATAAATATTACCAGGACCAATACGTCTAAGCTACTTGTGCGGATAAATCCCTGAATAAGTAGGACCCTTAGGGTTTTATAAAAGACTAATAGCTCTTCTCTTAATATACTATAAAGGAGTTCCTATAGTAAAGTCACTTTATTACTACTACTATTATATATAATAAGGATATAGTAATTAACGCTTAAATAATATAGTAGTAGGTTTAAGAAGTTATTAGAATAAAAGAGCTTATAAAACTTAGTTAGTATATTTAGGAGAATAAGGACTTTAAGGTTAAACTTCTTAATAGTTTTTATAAGAGTCTTTTTAATATTAGTAAGACTAATAGTACGTACTTTAACTACTATATCTTTCTTATATAGTCGACGTACTCTTTAGTAGAGAGTATAGAAGGGGGCTATAGAGAGTAGGTAAGCAGCTTAGATCTACTATACTCTTTTAGACTTCTCTTTTCCTTTTAAGTATAAGTTAATACCTACTTAGTAGTAGTATATATACTACTTAACTATATAGTATTCTATATAGTTATACTCTATTTATAATTTTCTTAGAAAAAGATTATTCCTAAGTCCCTTAATAGTATTAGTATAGATCTTCTTATTATAACTATATAGTTTAAGGTTAAATACTACTATACTAGTAAACTTAGTCGTTCTAATAACTTTACTAAAGCTACTAAATAGTTACTTAAACTACTTTACTATAAAAAAATAGAACTTATAAGTAAGATTATAATTAATAAGTATATATAACGTATATATAGAGCAAGTCGCGCATTATAGCGAGTCGCGCACTTTTACTTCTTTCTATACTCTTTACCTTTATATCAACTTTCCTTCACATACAACTATGAGTTCCTCTTTAAATAAAGGTTATATTATCCTTATACTTTAAGTTATTAAAAAAGACTTAAAACTATCCGTACAAAAAGCAGCCTCTATATATAGTATCCCCAAAGCTATACTCCGCGACCAACGCACTAGACAATTACTACGATATAAAATACGTACGAATTTAATAAAAATAACTTAAGTAGAAGAAACTGTGATTTTTGAACGAGTTATTAATCTAATCGATCGAGGATTTCTACTGCGACTTGACGATGTACGAGATATGGCCGATTGTCTCTTTAACGAACGCGACGCGACGCGTGTCGGACCGCGATAGGTAGAGAACTTCGTACGACGCTAACTACAACTAAAGACGCGTTTTCGATATAAACTCGACTATCAGAGGGCATTAACTAAGGATCCTATAATTATACAAACCTAGTTTGCCCTCGTACAAAATATAATCGTAAAGTACGGAATATATAATAATAATATCTATAATTTTAATAAGACGGGTTTCTTAATAGGGATACTATTATACATAAAGGTTATTATAACCTCTAACTACTATAGAAGGCCTTGTATAAAATAGTCTAGTAATTACAAATAGGTTTCTGTTATTTAGGGCGTATATATAGATAGCTAGGCGCTACCTTTATATATTATTGTTAAGGGCAAATATCACCTACTCTCGTAGTATACTAATAGCTGATTTCTACCTAAATAGTGCGTCTACCCTAGTGAAAATAGATAGACTATAAATAAGATTAGTCTAGATTAGCTAAAATATTTTAATAAGTATATAAAGTCTTATATAAAGAGTATTAAGTGGCTCCTAATCCTTAATAGCTACAATAGCTACAAATCTACTAAGTTTAACGATTACTATAAGGAATACAGTATTATTACTCTTTGTATGCCTCTATATTTATTATACGAGTTTTAGCCTCTTAATATTAGCTATTTTAGTCCACTAAAGGCTTTATATAGTAAGGAAATCGAGAAGATGATGTGGATGTAGATTATATACATTACTAAGGATGATTTCTTTCCTGCCTTTAAAGTAGCCTTTTTTACTTCATGAGCAAAGAAAACGTACAAGCTGGTTTTAGACAGGCTGGCCTTATACCATTCGACCCAGAAGTAATTCTTTCCCACCTAGATTTCAAGCCAAAGACGCTAACACCATCCAACTCATGCCCAAGCAGCCAGGGCTCCTAGGACCCAAAGACACTAACCACAGCACAGGACACTGTACAAAGCTCTACTTCACTTAAGAAAAGAATTACTAGTCATCAAAATAGCTCACTAACTTATTTATACAAGGTTATTAACTTATAAGTTAAAGGTATTAGTAAGTTAGTACATAAACTAGCTCTTGTTAAAGCCGAGTGCTGTGGGCTTTGTACGGCTAATGAGATACTAAGTAAGTGCTGGAGGGCTAAAAAAACCTAACTATGTCTTAGAGGGTTACTTAATGTAGCTAAAGCTGAGGTAATATGGGTAGAGAAGGGAGTTGTTGATACTAGAGGCAAAAACATGCGTCAGGAGGGTACTTGTACGGAGGGGGGTGAGTTGGGCGGGCGGCGATGTAGTAACTGTGGAAAGACTAGATATAACGTACGAATATATTGGGTAGTTTGGGAGACCTCTAAAGAAGAGGCTAATAAGTAGCTTTAATTGATTTTGTACAATATAGCTTAATTAACTTATACAAATAGCTAGAGGGTAGTAAAAGGTACGCGACTCGCTATGATGCGCGACTCGCTATGCATGTACGTTAGGTTATACTTAGTATTAATAAAAGTACTACCTTAAGTTCCCTTATAAATATAAGCTAATATTACTATAGATTTACTATTTATATAATATTTAAATTTTTCTATTTATTAATCTTACTTAACTAGGCCTTTAATACCTAACTTTATATTAAAATTACTCTTTTCCTAAGTTAAAGTCTTTTTAGAGTTTAAAAGCTTTTCTATCTCTTTACATTTACTAATATTCTCTTACTTAAGTAGCTTCTTAACCTTCTTTACCTTAGTATTATACTTAGTCTAGTCCTTTAAATATTTTATAGTAATATAACTAATCTCGTTATAGTTATAGTAATATAACTAATCTCGTTATAGTTATAGTAATATAACTAATCTCGTTATAGTTATAGTAATAGTAACTATCTTTTTATAGTTATATACTATATTTAGATAAAAAGAAGTAATTTTAATAATACTATAACTTTAAAGCTCCCTTCTTATCTTTTATATAACTAATACTTATTATTTAAATATCCTTATTATTATTTTAGTTATAGTCTATCTATAGTGTTTTTAAATAGAACAAGCTACTTATATAACTTTACTATAGTAAGTATTTAAACTTAGTAGTAAAGTCTTAAATCTTAAAGAGCTATTTATAATAGTTGTTCTTAAGAAGTTTAATATAAACTAGGACTTTTCTAAGTTATATATTTAGAACTTCTTTAAAAAAAAACTATCTTAGTCTTATCTACTTAGTTAGTATTACTAGCCTTAGATAATATTTGTTTAAACTAGAAGAGAAAGTTAGTTAGGGACTAGTCGTTTTATTAATAAAAAGTTTATAATATAAAAGTTATTTATACATTAATATTTACGTCTTTATAGGTCTAATCTAACTAGCTTATAAACTTATTAATATCCTTCTAGCTACCTAGTCCTCCTACTATATAGAAAGTAGCTATAATCTATTATAGCCTATTATTTAAATAAGAGTTAATAAAGTACTAAATATCTTTATTACTCTTAATATATCTTATATCTAGTCTTATTTTATTATATATCTACTAAGACTACGTAGTATAGTCTTTATATCTTTCTATAGACTTTAGAGAGTTTAGTAAGAGCTTTTTCTACCTATCGACTACTATTATAATACTATTACTTAAAGTCTAAGCTATAGACAAGGTTAGTATACTACTCGTAAGTAGTATAGGAGTCGTTCTATCTAATAATATAAGTCTATTTAGAGCTACTAAGAGCTATATTATTTAGGCCGACTATAGAACTATTTAGTTCTAAAGAGAACAGACACTTATACTAACTACTTTATTAACCTAATAGTTAATCTTAGCACTTATTACATCGTTTATACTACCCTCTAGCGAATCTATTATATCACTCTTATAAGGTCTTATATATTAGCTTCTCGTTACACTACCCTCTAGTAAAGAGACCGTATTACTCTTATAAGGTTTTATATAGTAGCTTTTATTATTAATCTTAGAACATATAAGGGGCTAGCTCCTAGACTTACTTAGTATAGAGGTACTATTAATTAACTATTCTAAAATAAAGAGGAGAATATCTTTAGTAAGACTATTAGAGGGATATAGCTAAGTAGTGCGTACGATATAGTATAGCGCGGTAGAATAATAGGGTACGCTCTAGTAGGACTAGAGATCTTTAAGCTAGGCCTTAGTCTATAATACTTATAAACACTCTTTAACTCTTAATAAATCGTTTTATAATTTAATTTTATTAAAAAGTAAATCTTTACTTACTAAAAAAGCTCTTTAATTCTAATAATTAAAGTAGTTAAATAATCATCAAAGAGTATATAAATAATAGTATACTTACTTACTCTTTTAACTAATTAGTTTTATATACTTAAAAATATAAATATAGTACTTATCAAGTACTAAAGAACTAAAAGGTTACAAGTCTAACTTAAAAGAGTACTTAGACTTAGACTTCATAATAAGTTAAAAGAAAAAAGAAGAAAAAACTGCTTAAAGCTGGATTCGAACCCTTGACCTCTAGGATCTTCAAAG
>WIGM01001188.1:0-11321 GCA_014235935.1 Colletotrichum musicola
GCCTCCAGCAGCAATACCAGGATGTTCCGGTGGTTCCCCCTAGCCGCATGTATCAGAGCGGTGTAGCCCTCCTCGTCGGGGATGTTCAGCTCCTTTCCGTGTTGGAGGAGGAGCTTAATAATATCCTCGTGGCCACCGCGGGCAGCATGGGCCATGGCCATCCTGGTCTTGGCCCTTTCCCCCTCGCTCTCCGCGACGGAATACTCCTTCTCCAGCAATCTCTTGGCGTACTCTGTCAAGCCAAGACGGACGGCTATCAGCATCGGGTTATCGTCGTACCTCACCTCCAGCATCAGTGCCAAGTGCGCCCACCTCAACAGCGTGTCCCCGGTCAGAAACGTCTCCAGTACATCGTTGACTTCCCGCTGAGCGAATCCCACCGAGGCCGCCTTCCTCACATGGACGTGCCAATTAGAGCAGGCGTACCGGAGGAAGGGGGTCGCCAGCCAGTATTCGCTGAGCCGGTAGCTTGGTGAAACGTACCGGTCAAACAGGGGCTCTATTTCTGGCCGTGGAATCTGCTCCAGGCAGCCGGACCGCAGATATTTGAGGCAGGCGAGGGCGAGCCGGTTGTGCGTGGCGCCAAAGTCGAGAACGGGGTAGCCGTGAGCGCTGGGCTCCCGGGTCGATCCGTTGAGGAATTCGGTGAGCGAGTGGTGTACGACGGAGATGGTCTCGTCCGGCAGGATCTCTAGAAGCGGTCCGCAGGCCGCGCGGACGAGCTCCTTGGTCTCCTTGAGGCCCTGTCCGTCTTTCGGCTGCTGCTGTGTGATGCTGAGCATCTCGGCCAGCTCGAGCAGCCGGAGGGGACGGTTGGCGTGCGTCACCCACTGCATTATGAACAGCTGTGTCTCGTGCGGCACGCCGGACCGCCTTGCGTGCTCGCGCAGGAGGTCGGCGTACATGACGTTCAAGTCCTGCGGGAGCTCTCGCAACACTTTCTGGATGTCAGCCCCGGGGCGGAGGAAGGCGTCCATCGCCAGCCTCGCGTACAGGAAGAGACCATTGGCCCTCCCGGGAACCGCCGCCTGGATGGCGGCGTGTTCTTCTGCGGGGATCGATGACGACGCGAGCCGGTCCTTGACGTACGTGGCGATGTCGACGTCCACCTCATCCTCCTCGAGCCGGATATCGAGCGCCCTAGCCATCCGCAGCGGAATCTCGACGCTCGGCACCGGGCGGCTGGTGATGGTGACCTTGAGCTCGGCGGGCCGCCACTGGCTGAGGGAGACTAGCGACTTGAGGAAGGTGTCGGTGTGCTCGTCGCGGTCCATCTCGTCGAGCGCGTCGACGACGCAGTAGGCCCTCGGGATGTGACCGAGAGCGGCGCGCAGGTGGCCCCAGAGGTCCTCAAAGGAGAGGCTCTCCAGCTGGGTCCTCCTGTCCACGAGTCTTTTCAGCTTGAGCTGCAGCGGCGGGCTGAATTTGAGGATCTGGTCCAGCCAGTCGCGCACTACTGCCACGGGGCTGTGGTTCGCGTCGATGATCTGGCGGAAGAAGAAGAACAGCACCGGCACGCCTTCTTTGGCGAGCTGGGAGGTCAAGTTGGCCGCAAAGACTGACTTGCCGGACCCGGGAATACCTGTTCCATTGTAAGCTGGTGGGAATTGGCGCTACAAATTGATGTAATCCTACCTCGAATCCACAGGAGTCCATCGTTTTGGCCGTCGTGCCACTCCCGGTAGGCCTTCGTCGATAGCAGCCAGCCGCCGGTGCCGGCCAGGTGGGAGGCCAGATGCTTCCTGTACTCGCCGCCGACGTCGTCGTAGTCCGTGGGACGCAGCCACTTGCGCAACTTGGTGATCGTCTCTTCGGGCTGCGGCAGGATGTTGTCCTCGTTGAAGTCGCTCACGTCGTCGCGCGTGATCATGACGGGGGCGTCGTCGCCTTCGCCGGGGTCCGAAGTCCTCCCGGAGGCTCCGAAGAGGCCGCCGAAGAGTCTGTTCGCCATGGCGAATGGTTGTTGATGTCAACCGCGGCGGTTCTTCAGAAAGGACAGAAGAAGTTGGTGAAATTGTGTTTTCGGTCGATCATGGGAGTTGGTGGGAAGTTGCGATTGAGTTGAGTAGTACCTGCCTACCCACGTAGGTACTTATATGAGATGATGGTAAAAGTACCGAGGCAAGTGCGGTGGGTGGCCGTAGTAGGCAAGTGTGCTGTATTCAGTCGCCCCTGCCGGACGTGAGAGAGAAGGCAGCGCAGGCAGCGCAGGCAGCGCAGGCAGCGCAGGCAGCAGCGGCACAGCAGCAATTGCGAAACTCATTGGCGAACGCTGCTTGCTGCCCACTGGGTGGGTTCGTGAGGCAGTATCGATCCACAAGATACGGGGGTTCGTTCATTCATTATCCGAATTGACCTTAGTTGACCAGCGTAGGCTCGAGCAGCTAGCTATTCCTCACTTGCAATTAAAACGAATTTAGTTATTTATTGTAGAAGAGACTGATGTGCCTGGCGGTCTTTTAAATATCTCAACAGTTAGAAAACCATAGAGTCATTGTGATTTCTAGATGTTTCTGGTTGTCTTCACTGCAATGGAAGAAAAAGGGTTCATGGTGTTGAATGTGAATTCTTGAATAGGTCTAATGACTTGTTTCCTCCAGCTATATCCACAAACTCCATATCCAAAAGCAACGCTCGCTATACATGATGAGTGAAAACACTATTAATATCCGACACCAACTCTGGGTCTCTGCCCAGATCTGTAGTCATTCAAAGCAAACCGCCCTCGTCACTGAGCAGCAGGCTGCTTTCCCTTGCCCTCCTTCTTCGCCTTGGAAGCAGCACCGGAGTTCCACTTCTTGACGCGGACGAGGTAGTACGACACCACAGCCACAAAAACATTGAAGACCACAAACGCCCACACGATGCCAAAGTTGCGCCAGCGCTCGTCGTAGAAGATGTTGCTCCCCGCGAGGTACTGGTCGCCGTTGCTCAGCGAGCAGTACCGGCACGCCTCCACCGCGTCCGGGTTCTGCAGCCGCCCGGGGGCGGTCTCGAGGTATCCCGACAGGTACTCGCCGCAGGTCTGGTTGGCGGGCGGATTAAAGATGGAAGTCTCGCTCGCGGAGCAGGAGACTGGCCGGTCGTGGAGCTGCGTCGAGACGATGCCCGCGACCCAGTAGGTGAAGGGCGAGACGCGGTACATGAAGATCCAGAACCCGGGGAGCGCGGCGGGGGACTGCAGGACGCCGCAGAAGGTCAGGCTCATCAGGACCAAAAGCGTGACTACGCCCGAGGCGGTCAGCGCGTCCGGGAACGCGGCGATGGTCATGTGCGCGAAGGAGCTGGCGTAGATGAACAGCTGGATGGCGAACAGCAGCACGAGGCCCTGGCGCGCGGAGCTCTGGATCCCGACGACGGGGTAATAAAAGCAGGCAAAGATCAAAATGCCCGTGACGATCTGGTAGGGCACCTCGACGACGATGTTCGCAAACATGAAGGCCTTCCACGAGTAGGCCTTGCTCGGCCGCTCGCGCACCTCGTACAGCGAGCGCTGCGTGACGAAGTGCGGCTGGATCTGCTGCACGATGGTCGAGAAGATGGTGATGACCATGAAGACGGCAAACACGACGTTCTGCATGCCCGCCATCGACCCGTCGGCGGCGTAGAACGAGAAACCAATAAAAAGACCCGCGGCGATGCCCAGGACGAACTTGGCGAAGACGTAGTTGGGCATGCGCCAGTACTGCTGGAACACGCGCTTCGTCACCTCGACCAGCTGCGTCGCGAACGGCATGGCGAACTCGGAGTGCGAGCCGGCCTCCTCTTCGTCGGTGGCAGCAGAGTACTCGCCGGCCTTTTCCAGGTGGATCCGCTCGATCTCTGCATCGACGCCGTGGCGCTCGTTGCTGGACCGCCAGACGGAGTGCCAGTCCTCGCCGCGCGAGTTGGCCCCGTTGTTGACGATCTCGAGCATGTACTCGGCCGGATTCTCGTCATCGCCGCAGCGGCGCGCGCCGTGGGACTCAAAGTAATTCAGCAGCGTGCGCGAGTTGTCGCCAATGTCCCCAAAGTACACCGTCTTGCCGCCGCGCGCCAGAAACAGCAGCCGGTCGAACTGCTGGAACAGGATCGCGCTGGGCTGGTGGACGGTGCAGAGCACGGCCTGGCCCGAGTCGGCGAGCTTGCGCAGGAACGCGCAAATGGCCCAGGAGCTCTGGGAATCAAGGCCGCTGGTGGGCTCGTCGAGGAACAGGAGGAGCTTGGGCTTGGCGGCGAGCTCGACGCCGATGGTCAGGAGCTTGCGCTGCTCGACGTTGAGCCCCTCGCCGGGGACGCCGACCACGGCGTCGGCGAAGTCGCGCATGTTGAGCATGTCGATGACCTCCTCCACGAAGGCGTACTTGTCGGCCTTGCTCACCGAGTTGGGCTGGCGGAGCATGGCGCTGAAGCGCAGGCTCTCGCGGACGGTGGACGTGGCCAGGTGGAGGTCTGTGGAAATGGGTTAGCTGGTGCTCAATAGAGAAAGAACTAGGTGCCTGTCACTCACCCTGCTGCTGCACGTAGCCGGTCTTGCGCTGGAAGCTGGCGTCGAGGGGCTTGCCGTTGACAAACATGTCGCCGGTGATGACGCCCATGGTCGTCCGCTGGGCGAGCACGTCCAGTAGGGTCGTCTTACCGGCGCCGCTGACGCCCATCAGCGCGGTCAGGGTGCCCGGCTTGACCCAGCCGGCGACGTGGTCGAGCAGCCGGCGCGGCTCGCCCTTGATCTCGATGTCGTAGACGACGTCCTTCCAGGTGAAGATGTCCTTCTGGGGCGGGATGGAGGAGCTGACGTTGGCGTCGGGCTCCCCCGCCTTCGACTTCGCGGGAACGGCCATCTCCTCGTTGGCGACGCTGCGGCTGACGCCGCCCTGGAGGTGGGCGGGGACGTGGCCGCGCTGGAAGACGAGCACCTCGGCGGTGCTGGTGGTGGCCGAGTTGAGCTCGGTGGCGACGAAGTAGACGGCCATGAAGAAGACGAGGAAGGCGATCAGGATGCCGAAGTTGCGCCAGACGTGCGAGTAGTAGTACTGGTAGTTGGTCTCGATGAAGGCGTCGCCGCTGACGGTGCGCTGTCCCGCGACGGCGCCGACGGCCGAGCAGATCCAGGCGTCGCCGACGAGGGGCGTGTACGAGGGGATGATCTCGGAGCAGACGAACTCGCGGCCGTGGAACTCGTTGGCGATGAGGATCTCGAAGGCGTAGAAGATGGGGTTGATCCAGCGGATCCAGCCGAACCAGTCGACCATCTGCGGGACGCGGACGACGAAGCCCGTGTAGATGACGAGGGCCAGGACGAGGACGCCGGCGAGCATCATGGCCTGCGAGACGGTCTTGGTGATGGCGGCCATGGTCCTGAAGACGGCGCTCATGACGAAGGTGGAGATGTAGGTGATGAGGAAGTACAGGAAGAACTGGCCGGGCTCGCGGCGCAGGCCGGCGAGGAAGTAGAGCACGAGGTTGAATGTGGTGGCCGTGATGAACTTTATGGGTATGTCGGCGACGATGCCAGCTATGGCCTCGGCAGACGGGTGGTAGAAGGCATAGGAGGCGTGCTTCTCGACGATGGGGCGCTGGTCGTAGAGGCTGTTGATCTCGGAGATGGCGGTGAGGGCGTTCATGAGGATGGCCTGGAAGAGCACGGATCCCTTGGCGTAGAAGCCCGAGGTCGAGTCAGGAGTACCATAGAAGACGGAACCGATGATGAGGGCCATGACGAGGTTGATGACGGCGGAGGTCGCGGTGGCGGACATGTCGTTCCATATCCTCTGGTAGGCGCGCTTCGTCGTCAGGCGGACCTGCATGGCCATGCTGATGATGTAGGGAGACTTGGGGCGGACGTGCCTCGCCTGCCTGTCGTTCTTCATCTGGCGCAGCTCGGCCAGGGCCTGGCCCTTGGGGTCGATGGGGAAGGCCTCCTGGTGCAGCTCGATGTCGCGGCGCAGGGCGGCGTACTCGGGGGAGCTGCGCCAGTAGGCCTCGAAGTCCTCGGGGGTCCGGGGCACCTGGTTCTCCATGCCGGGGCGGGCGCGGCGCTCCTGGGGGTTCGTCACCGAGGTGAGGAAGTCGCCCGTGGTCTGGCGCTGGGGGCACTCCCATCCCATGCGCTCGAAGTAGGACCTCGCATGGGCCGCGGGGCCGAAGTAGATCTGGCGGCCCTCGTACAGGACGACGGCCTTGTCGAAGAGGTCGTAGATGGCCTGGCTGGCCTGGTAGATGGCGACGGCGTTGGCGCTGCCGGTGAAGTCGGAGGCGAGGCGGAGGGCCTGGACGAACTTGAGAGCCGTGGCCGAGTCGAGGCCGCGGGTGCTGTTGTCCCAGGCGCACATGGGGGAGCCGGCGAGCATCATCTCGGCGATGCTCACGCGCTTGCGCTCACCACCAGAGACGCCGCGGACGAAGTCGTTGCCGACCTTGGTGTTGTAGGTGTGGCTGAGGCCGCAGACGGCCATGACGACCTGGGCGGCGTGCTTGGAGTGCTCCTCGCGGGTGAGGCCCATGACGCGGTTCGACGGGGTGCGGACGGCGGCGGCAAACTCGAGGGTCTGGCCGACGGTCAGGTGGGGGAAGTGCTTGTCGACCTCCTGGTTGTAGACGGTCTCGCCCTTGAACTCCTTCATCATCTTCTTCTGGGGGATGCCGTTGTAGTGGATGACCGAGTCGTGGCCCAGGCTGAGGCCCTGGAGCTCGCCGGTAATCGTCTTGAGAAGGGTGCTGCAGCCGGAGCCGGGGCGGCCGAGGACGATGAGGAGCTCGCCGCTGTTGAGGAGGCCGTCGAAGTTGTTCAGGATCCTCTTGGGCTCCTTCTTGCCGAAGCTCAGGTGCTCGCCGATGCGCAGCGGCGCCTGGAGGAAGGATCCGACGGTCTGCTGAAGCTGCAGGGCGTCGCCGGTGCCGGCGACGTTGAGGTCCTTGTAAGCAACGCCGGCGTTCTTGAGCTGGATACCCTCGTTCTGCATCTCGCCCATGAAGTGCTGGAGCCATTTGGAAAGGTCGAAGGACTTGCTTGACGGGTCCAGGGCCGGGTCGTTGTGGGTGGTGAGGGCCTCGCCGTACGAGACGTGGACGGAGTCGGGGATGAGGGCGCTCTGACGCTGGGAGAGAGTGGTGGCTATCCTCTGCAGCTCAATCCTGTCCCCCTCCTCGATCATCATGGTATCGCGGTGGGCGTCTCTCGTAGGGCTCGACAGGGTGTCGTTGTCTGAGGAGTCGCCGTGCTTCCCCGTGTTGATGGGGGCGAACCCGCCATCCCATTGGTCGGTGGAGGATCTGCCTCCGGCGTTCATCGTGACGGAGGAGTGGGAGGAGCCATAGCTGCCCCGCGTTTGTGTTCTTTGCTCCATGGCGGGGGGTGTGATGTGATGTGATTAGATGTGATGTTGCCCGGGGGCAAAGCTCGAGCGAGCTCGGTATTAAGAATAAGGTGAGGTAGGGCTGATAGATGGGATGGTTGTATAGCCGTTCGTCGATTGTATACAGGGTATATTGCAATGGATGTCTAGATGGTTGACAGATCCAAATGCTTTGTTGTTGTTGGTGATGATGGTGGTTGTGTCTGTACTGATGAGATGGAGGGAACAGACATGTTATGGTGACAGGATGTATCATATTATATCAACCTGGAGACGTGCTTGCGGACATGAACCAACACCGGGACCACCGAGGCAGAGCCGCCAGAAAGGCCATTGCAGGCAGCGGCCGGTGGTTGTGTTTCGCGCTGTTCTGGCGCTGGTGGGCGGCCGAGTCTGCCATGGGCGGAGTTAGTCGAGCCCCCGGCCGGCCGGCGGATGGCGGTGAGGTCATTCCCTGTTGACCCTCCGTCCGCGCGGTACCGTGGACTTTCCCAGCAGCGTAAACCCCGAGTGCTGGGGACCGCAAACCGCAAAAAGGGGGTGAACCAAGAGTGCGTTGTGGGGGGGGGGGGGGGGGGTGTCAGTGTGTCACTTAGTACAGGGTCTACAGCGTCCCAGGGCAATGGATGCAGTGTGTCGGGCCGGGCGGGGTGGTAATAGGCCACGACGAGCCCGCGTTCGGGGACTTGGAGCCCCCCGAGACCCCTCCGGGGGCCTCGTACCACAGTAAAACTGCTTACCGTAAGCCATGCACGAGCCACGCGGCGGCACTGAACCGGTGTTAGCGGCGACGGTCTAGGCCGTTTACGGTTAAACGCGCTCACTAATTCGGCCGAAGACCTTCTGATTGATTTCCGATTGCATCATGTTGTGGATGCACGTCGGACGGTGAGAACCAGTCAGTGACTGGTTGCCCCTTTCTCCCCCGTCCGTAAATCCGTAATCTCATCTTTGTTTTCTCTCGTAAATCTGGCGTTGCATTCGGTTTGGAGCCCTGGCTCGGGAGATTTACGCCCAAGACATAACTGCCACGCAGGGGGGTCTGCGGCTGCCATCTGCATGCCGAGTCGGTCACCAAGTTCCCGACTGCGGATTTCGGAATGGGTCTGTCGGAGTTTGGGGGCAACAGGGGGTTTCGAATGATACAAGCGGGTTAATCAGGATTCTAAACAATTCGATAATTGATATCTGGTCCCAATTCTTCGGTCTAGTTGTCCCGTAATCTGCTTGCGGACTTTCATTCTCTTCCCACGACTCATGATGGGTTAGTTAGTAATAGACAACGGACTTAAGCGAGTTGCCCAAAGTCCGCCTTCCAGTACATACGGATGACGAAACTCAACAGTCACAAACCAAAGACTAGACGTATGATGGCTCATAATGCCTATTATCGGATCCATATTTTTGACTGCGCTTGATCAGCGGAAACTTCAATCCAGTGTCGCCGAGTGTTTCCCACGTGTGGGTGCGTGTCAGAACTCGACACCTCATGGGCTCATAAGAGACCATCCACCCGTTCTAACTTCTTCCCGTCTCCGTCTGACTCTCTCCCGTCTCCCTTGTCCCACACCCTCGGGCTCGGGGTATTCAACCAGGTGGGGGGCAGTTGGGGCAGTTCAGACCGCTTACTCAGATTTGGTCTAGTCGTCCGGATCCTCCCCGCACCCGACCGTCCGAGATCTTCGTTTCTACTCCTCATTACTCCCCGACACGACGCGCCTCATTTGTTGTGGGTTTCCAGAACACACGTTATTAAGACGGAGACACTTTTGGTAAGCATCCCACGCTACAAAGTACGCGGTTCCTTGGCAGTCAGACTTTCCGCTGCATCACCGGAACTCAATCGTGATACCAAAGTGGTCGTAAATTGCTGCTAAAGTAGGTGAACCAGGACATCCCCAAGACCTCACTGGTCCTTCTTGACGCCCACCTTGCCAATCTTCCTCAGTCCCCACACCGTCACCACCAGCGTCGCCCCGTACAGCGCGAAGCAGTACCAGAACGCCGCCCGGTAACCCTCCAGCAGCGCCATCGGGCTCTGCCCATTCGGCCCCGCCCCGGTCCCCGCCCGGGTCGCAACGACCCCCACCCCGCCCGCCGCGGCCGCCGACTTCGCCGTCACCGCGCTCGCGATCGCCCCGGACGACGCCAGCCCGACGCTCTTCCCGATCTGCGCGATCGTGTTGTACACCCCGCCCGCCACCCCGTGCGTCCGCGCCGGGAACAGCGACGTGATGAGCAGGTTCGAGATGGTGAACAGCGTGTCGGCCCCGATGGCGTTGGTGAACATGGCCCAGAACACGCAGTACCAGTAGTTCCACGCCGGGTCCGCCACCGCCATCAGCAGCGGCGACAGCGCCGCCAGCGCCACCGATATCAGGATCGCCAGGTCCGCCCGCACCCGGTGCACCACGAGCCCCGCGACCACGTTGGCCAGCACCCCGCCCACCGGCGCCGGGAGGAACCGCACCGACGTGTCGATCGCCGAGAGCCGCTGCACGTACTGCAGCCAGAACGACGACAGCTGCTCCGTCGCGTTGAACGCGCCCCACACCATGAACACGCTCACGCAGATGCTCGTGAAGCTGCGGTTCTTCCACAACGAGTTGGGGATGATGGCCGGCCGTCCCAGGCGCTCCTGTCTTCCCACCCACGCCACGAAGCCCGCCATGAGCAAGGCCGAGACGGCCAGCAGCGCGATGTTCTCGGGCTTCTTCACGGCGTGCGTGCTCTCCGTGATGACGCTCAGCACGTACGAGATCATGGCCAGGAACCCGCTCGCGAGGAACGCGCCGATCCAGTCCACCTCGGTCGCGAACCGCTTCCACGTCACGGGCTCGCGCCGGCCCAGCCCGGGGAGCCACCTCAGCGCGACGAGAAAAATGACCGTGTTGGCGATGGCCGCGATGTGGAACCCCCACCGCCACCCGATCGTGTCGGTGAAGACGCCGCCGACGCTGAGCCCGATGCTGAACCCGATCGGCTGCCCGCCGCCCATGGACGCGAAGGCGATGTTGCGCCGCCGGCCCGAGGGGAAGGCGTGCGTGATGATGCTGACGGCCGACGGGAGGCACATGGAGATGGCCACGCCCGCGAACGCCCGGAACAGGATGAGCTGGATTCCTGTTGTTGCGAGCCCGCACGCGAGCGTGAAGGCCGACTGGAAGAAGCAGCCCAGGAGGTAGAGCAGCCGCGCCCCGAAGAGGTCGGCCATGGCTCCTGACAGAAGCAGCGTGCAGCCGCACGTTAGGGCGTACACGGAAGCGGGCCTTTAGTCAAGAGAGAATGTTAGAATGTGTAATTCGAGGTGTAGGAGTGAGCATGGTCAAAGAAGGATGTTTCCTACCAAAGCAGCAAGTTGCTCTCCAGGTTAACGTCCCGGGCCATGGCGGGGATGCAGACGGTCACGACACCGGCCAAGAGGGAGCTGATGCCCGTGATGCACGTCACGGACGAGATGACCACCACCGTCTTGCCCTTCGACATGGCATCGTCGTGCTGAGCCTCCTCGGCCAGGCAGGCGCCCCGGTCGGGCCCGGAGGTGATCGACGACGAGGCCGAGAGCTCCGGCAGCGGGATCGCCGGCGCGACGACCACGGTCGTGGTAGTGCCCATTTTCTTCTTTCGCTCACGGATATGAGGGGCTTTTCTTGAGTCACAATACGCAAGTTTCGAGAGCTGAGGAACTCTTTTTGGCGTAAAACGATATGTGCTTGGCCAACCTGGGAGGGTTGGCACGCCTCCAGTTCACTGAACATTGGACTTCTTATGGCCTACATGACACTCGATCAATAATCCACAGCAGAATGACACCCACTGACACAAACCCAAAAGGCGTGCAAGGCGCGTTCGACAGCAGCTGCGATGGCAAACGTTATGTACGCTTTCAGGCGCAAATTTTCCACTCCGAGGCGCCCGAGATCGGCCGAACGTGGAGCCCCGAGAGAGCCCCATCGCGCGGATGTGTAAGAATGACACCACGCGGCG
>WIGM01001189.1:0-11318 GCA_014235935.1 Colletotrichum musicola
ACACAGCACCGTGAACTGCTGATCTCAGCGTCGCCAGGTAAGGTCCCATCAGGTTGGCTGTCTCGACATGTTTGAGGGTGTCCTGGGTCATCAGTTCGTCCAAAACCGTCACTGATGACCATCCAGGATCATCAATTGGCCGCATCGTCAACGAATGGGACGCGATGCCACCACGAGAGCTCTCTTAGCCCCGTCCAATGAGATCTGCCGGTTGAGAGATGGTGGCTTCGCCAGGTGCCGGGTTGTTCACACCCGCTCCCCGATGGTTGCTCAACCAAGCCCTGTGGGCTGTGGGCTTGGGGCTTGCATGCTTGCTTCGATTCGATGCGACCGTATGGGAAAAGGGGAAATATGCACCATCATCACCTCGATCCAAATTGCGGCAGGCACCCTCGACAGACGACGCTTCTCCTCGTTTCTTCGGGCGACTTGGAGATGATACCCAGGCTCGCCAGACAGGCAAGTCGTGTCGCGTTTATAGCCGCTTGTGCTGCCTTCGCTCAGCCCAGACATGCAGGACGCGTCTTTGTGTAAATGACGCTCCCTCCTAAGTTCCTGAACATTCCGAGAGCTTTGATTCGTCCGTCATCTCAGACTCAAGGGCAGGAGGCTTCGCTTATCAACCATTCCACAACAGCAACAGTATTAGCCACTGCCTACCATCACTATCATGCTAGGCAACTTCCCGTCTGCTCGTCTTGAATCAGAGCTCAAAAGAAACGACGCCCAAGCTGGACCTCGGGAAAGCGTCTGTCTACACCTTGCGTAGCATTGTCTCGGGCAAGGCCCCCTCGTCACCGCTCAATGTGAACACCCGCTAGGTCTACACTGTAGAGCCGACCTCATCTTTCTTTTATTAGACTTCGATCCACTTGCCGCTCGGCGGCAGCCCTGTTTGACGAGGTTCTTCAGCGTTCCAGAATCCAGATCACTTCTTCGAGGCGGAGTTCGAGGGACACTATCGATGCTCGGACGCGTAGTACTTCGCCCAAGACATATGATGGTATCTTCGGGTTGCAACCGCCATGCTTCCGTCCGAACCAGCCATGACCCTACCAAGGCGTGGGTTGGTGCTCATTGCGAGCACGAAATGAACAAAAGGTCCCGAGGGGGCGGCGCTAACCTGCCTGGTCCTGGGCAGGGCCTTGGATGATCTCGAAGTCTCTGGAAGCAGCGGATGAACAATCCGTCGTTTTGGGGGTGTGGAAAATCCATCAGGAGGAAACAGGCATGATACAGCCCTTTCGCAGATCCGCACTTGACAGTCGCTGATAATCTCAGTTCCCCTTCCCCCTTCCCACGTGACGGATGTGACACGCGGAAGCAAGCTACATATTCCGGTTATGCATGGCGGGAGCAAACATCACAAAACTGGGGCGAGCCCAGGACCCATGCCCACGGTTCGGTTGAGTCGTCGTGATCGATTCGGCATCTCCCCGATAAGCACGGTACGCAGCGGCCGCAAGCGACCGCAAAAGACTCCGTACCGAGATTTCAAACATTTCGAGACGGGTCCTTGGACTCTTGACATCCGACAGAATTGCATGATGAGCAGGAGTGGTCGACACGTCTTACCAGCGAGCACGCAAGCCACAGGTGTTGATCAGGGAAACTGCGCAGCAAATTAACAACGGTGCAACGCCAGATTACACACGATACTTCTTTCTCTTGGATGTTGACTACAAATTCCGGGTATTCTTATACCAAGTGCAATCGTGTTTTCTCCCATCGGTCAGGTGCCGGGGACCCGGAATGCCCTCCACATTGGGCCTTGAGCCTACATATGGCGCTAATGCCCAATACATCCGCTTTTTGAGCACAACTCTGGGCGATGTGGGATGTAATTATGACTGCGAGCATAATG
Source organism: Colletotrichum musicola (assembly GCA_014235935.1). Taxonomy (NCBI): domain Eukaryota; kingdom Fungi; phylum Ascomycota; class Sordariomycetes; order Glomerellales; family Glomerellaceae; genus Colletotrichum; species Colletotrichum musicola. The sequence goes on from WIGM01001189.1 coordinate 1,865, forward strand.
AACATCGAATGTCCAAGGTGACGACAGGATCTTGGCACGAGGAAGATCTTCGACGCTGTTACTTGAGTGAAAGGACTACCAAGCCAGTGAAGACGTAATCAACCTCGAAATACTAAGTCTACACAATGCTAACATATTTGGGGTCTTCTCAGAGGTACGTAAGATACTTCGGCGGATTTCTCTGATCTTCGAATGATGATCGACCCCTTTAGGCGGTAAACGTCGTGAATGGCAGACCTTCCCAATCATGATCACGAAGGGACCATTTCGGGAGCCCCTCTCCTGAGGAGGTTCTGACCAAGCCTTTGGGCCCGACTCGACTCGCTTGCGCAGCCTCATCCCCACCCACACAACCACACACACTTTTGGCACTCGCCCTCTGCTTCCGCGAAATGAGGTTGCGGCGCAGCTACATCGCGAAGCCGGGGCAGAAAGGATTGGTGATGGGACAGGGGCTGGTACCGGGTTTGGGAGGCGGAAGGGGCTCCGAAGGCCCAACGAAAGATTCTTTCTTTTTTTTTTTCGCTGCCCCTTTCTTCCCCTTCTGACGGGACCCATGCTTTTCGGTGTTGGTTTGGCCGTTTGCTTGACGCTCGTCGGGTGAAAGGGCTTGGCGGTCGACGACTTGCTGCTCGGGGAGAAGACAACTTGGCCGGTAAGGTCGGATGATGTCTTGCAGATGTCGGACGAGGGACAAGATGACAATGGTGAAGAAGTTTTGGTGCACCTTTGTAGCTCACGATACGTGACAAGGGCGCCATGGCTTGTCAGTGATGGCTCAAAGACGCCGTTTTCCGGGAAGCCCGTCTCCTGGGGCCGTCCACTCGCCAACCCCTTTACCCAACGGTCAGTATGGCGAAGCCAGAGGCCGAGACTCCCTGCGCAACTCTAGTCGTGCTGTAATTTGTTCTGGAATTGGTCTCGAAGAGCCATGTGATGGGAGGAGCTTTGGGTTCAACCTCTGCTCGACAGCGAAGTCGACCGAAGCAACACGAGCTGCCGTTGTCTGAAACTTTTGCGGCGAGCAATGCCTCTCCCCCTTAAAGGTTCCCCCTTTTCTTGAAGATTCTCAGGCTTTGAAGACTGTAGCTCGCGGCCAGAGGTAACGGCACAACTGAGTTTGTGACTCGGATGCGCAGTCACAAAACTCTGTTGGTCTACTGCAGAACGCCCCGCGAGAGCGCGATGCAAGGTTGAGAGAAGGTGCATGGCGGATGTCACCTCGTCCCCGGGCAGAGTTCTCTCCCGCCGCGGTCTAGGGGAGTCAACTCGTGTAGATCCTGAGGCGAATAGCCTTGAATGACGCCGGCCAACCTGTGCCGCCGCCCTCTTTTTTTCCCATCTTCCGGCCAGGCCGGCATGAGTCGCCCGCTTTTCCCAGGTGAGGCCTTCGCTCGTAAAAGAGATGGCGGCGGGAATGCCTCGGCGGTGAATCGCGAGATTAATCCTCAAGGGACGAGGAGAGGCAACTTGGGGCGGCTTTGCTTCAGGTGGGACGCGGTTGAAGCGACCTCGGCCTGCTCGGGCGAGGTACTCGTGGCGGCCGGGGACGTTGCCCCTATTCTCGGACTACCTCGGCGGACTTGTTGCGAGGGTGAGGGCGCCCGCTGGGATGGCGGTTGGCGTGTGCTCGCCACGTCTGGGGATTTGGTTTGGTTCGTGGTTCAACGTCTCGGGAAACGGTATGGTCAAGTCTGGATGAGTGAAAGAAGCAAGAAGGACGTTTCTTGTCTGAAGCAAGACTGCCCGCGGGGCGTCTTAAGCACGTCGCTGAGGCTCAACGCCCTGACTGAAATGGCTCTCTGGACGACGGTCTAAGGGGGGATGTAAGGTAGGGGATGGGTGGCATTCAGGTCGTTCTTGAGATCGAACTCGGGTGTATGAAGGAACGTATCTGTTGTGAGGATCGTCTCTGCGAGCGCGAAGTTTAGAGGTGCAAGGTGACGACTGCCACGGAGGAATGTCAACATGCTGATACTATCTTAGCAAAGTGTGGAATTCCCCAGCTGACTTCTGGAATATGTTATGATGACCAAAGGACAGGCTAAACTAGGGGTTCATGCGTGCCTTTCGCGATCTTCATGAGCGGCTCGGCGGTCGCTGGGCGCGATCTAGAGTACGAGGCCGGCTCGAATGACCCTTTTGAGAGCAGGACATCTCCTTCTGAAGCTCTCTTGACTTGATACTGTCGATATCTACGTTGAATTGTCTCGCAGTCTCGCAAAAGAGAGCCCAAACCTATCAACCCAAAAAGCTAACAGAAGTCGACCCCCTCTGGGAGCGCCCCTTGCTTCCCGATGACTCGCACGCAGGTGCTTACAACGTCAATCGGTCTCACTGCCGATCTTCCCTAACGATTATCTGCCCAAGACACGTTGGTTTCTGGTCAGAAGTGCGTCCTGATGATGGTTAGTCATCAACATCACCGAAGCCATCGACAAGTCAGGGACAACTCAGGGGTTGACGCGGCCTGACACTTCGATGGGCAAACACGAGCGGGAGGGCCAGATGGAAGCTGTAGATAATCGATTAAAAAGCTTTTCATCTATACATAGATGCTTTTCTATTCATATCTAGATCCATCTTTGTTGGGCTGCTGGTTCTGCGGCGCATCCGCTGATGCTCAAAGGGGTATGCACTAACACTACGCAAGGCAACGTGGGAGCAGTCCATCGTGATTAGAAACTCGTCAATAAAAAGAGTCGCAGACTCTTAATTCTGAAGTATCACGAGCTAGTTTGCGAGATTCTTTCGTAGCCGCTGGATTTACAACCGTCTCGTGGTGCAGAGTGAACTTGAGATGTGCTCCTAAAGATTCGGAAAGTTACTCAATTCTGAGAGCAGACCGAGTTTCTGCCAGTCACGAAATAGAATCTACTTTTTCACAATGAAGGCGCAAAAGCCATATACATCTGGGCAACAGCGATCAACTTTTCTCATTAATGACGTGGTATCTTGATAATAGTTCTCATCCGTCCAAGTCAAAGCCAAACTCCAACTTCCAGACTCCAGATTGGCTAGATAAACATGCAAAAGACCGCAAGCCCACGGTTTACATATCGATAGAATCCCGAAACGCATCTGCTCCCCGCTCATCTACGTCGAGAACGGGTGGTGGTTGGTGCGGGCTCGAATGCGTCGTCGTCTGATATCTCGTCGTCGCTGATCTCCACCGCCTTCTGCGAGGCCGCCGACTGCGAGAAGTTGAGCCTCGTCTGGCGCGTCTTCGGAGCTGCGCGCGCTGGCTGCGATTTTTTGGCCCGACTGGGGGCGGGAACCTCCTCGAAGTCGTCGTCCATGATTACATCCTCCTCTTCCTCGTCTTCCTCCTCGAAAAGGGGCTTCTTGCGGCCTCTGGCGGGAGCCTTCTTAGCTGGCGCCTTCTTAGCCGGAGCTTTCTTAGCCGGGGCGGCCTTCGTGGCCCGCGTCGTGGTGGCACGCTTTGCGGGCTGGCGAGTTACCGGCTCGTCCTCGAGGTCCATCATGTCATCGTCGTCGTCTTGGGTCTGCACGCGTCTCGATCTAGCCGGGGGCGGCGGTGCGGGCTCGGTCTCGATGACACCGGGCTGATCCTCCCAATGGCCGTCCAGATCCGAATCCCACTCCTCGGGCTTCGGCTTGATCTTGCGTCGCGAGGCTTGCTTCAGTACGCCCTTGGTGAACTGTTGCTCGAGCTTAGCTCGGTAGATCTCCATGGCATTGTCTAGGTCCTCGTCTTCGGAGTCGAGGCTGAGCATTTGCTTAACCTGTCCAGCGAGGGACTCGCTGACGAACTCCTCCATGGCGTGCTTGTCGTCCTTGTTGACGAACTGGTTGACGGCGTCGCCGAAGGGTGCCTGGGGCAGGATCTTCAGCGACTGGGCGGCCAGGAACTCTTGAACAAGGGCCTCCACTTTGACAACGTCGAGGCCGAGAGCATCCTCGAGCGCCTCCGGCACGTCAGTATCGGCATTGGTGCGTCCTGGAAAGTTGTAAGCGTGTGAAAAGCGCCTCCACGGCATGAGAAACTTACGAGTTGCACCCGCCTTCTTCCGGTGGAAGTAGACGACGTCGTTGGTGTTGGCCACCTTGCCAATGAATCTGTTGGAGAACCGCTGGGGGTTTTCGCAGTCGTATTGACCGCCCTCAGGAGCGGTATACTCCACCTTGAGTCGAATCAAGGGCAGAGGGGGTTCCTCCTCGTCATCCTCGTGGACGGCATACCAGTCTTCGTTCGCCTCCTGAATCATCTCCTCGACCACAACCATCAGCCTCTTTGTCAGCTCTTGCCGGTTGTCCTTCTTGGTGTGCAGGCCCTTGAAGCGGGGGTCGCTCGACAGGACGATATCCCTGGTGATGAAGGGGCGCACAGTCTTTAGGGGTAGCTTTTCAACCTTGAACTCCTTTCCGGCGACGCTGAGGACGGCTACGTGCTTCGGGACTGCTTCGCCGGGCACCAGGGAGGTGGCGACCGATGAACCAGGTTGCATGACATGGAAACCGGTCTCGGGGTTCTGCTGAGGGTCAATCAGACACTCGTGCTCGTGGCCCCAGACGACCAGATCCATCCAGTCGGGCAGGACGCTCTCGGGAAGGTAAGAGGTAGCCGTGTGGGCGTGGTGGTTTTGGTGCACGGTGAGCAGGTTGAACCAGTCCGTCTGCTGAACACCAGGCCGAAACCACTTGACCTTGTTATCCCTGAACGAGCGGAACATGCGCTCGTCGCGAACGTTGCTCAGGCCGAACAGAGCGAGCTTCGTTTGCCCCTTTTGCAGCAACACAGGCTTCGCCTCGATGTTGTCGGCCTCGGCAATGCGTCCAAAGTAGTTGACCAGGCCCGCAACCTGGAGAAGGTCGAGCGAGCAGAAGTGGCCCTCGCCGCTTGGATCATCGTGGTTGCCGTGGATGGAGAAGACGGGAATGGAGATGTTGATATCGGGGTCTTCGTAATTGACGTGGGGGAAGGCTCCTTCAAAGACTTCGTTGGCGTCGCTGAGGAACTCGAGCTCGCAGGGCTTCATGCCGAGGCAGTTCTTTCGGAGGCTTCGCATGACCTGGTACATGGACTTCCGCGAAGGCTTGTTGTCGTGGAACAGGTCGCCGCCGAGGAGGACCATGTCGACCTGTGTGTGGATCTCGTCAGCCAGTGCATTGGGTAGGGCGGGCTGTCAAGCTGGGGCCGTATACATCCTGTGTCTTGGCGAGGTTCAGTATCTCGTCAAATGTCCTCCAACTGTCGTCCTTTCGGATCGGATCGCGCTCTTCGTATCCGACATGGTTGTCTGTCGCAACCAGGATGCGGATGGTGTCGGCCTCTGCGTCTCGGTAGTCAGCTAAATATAGGGAGCCCTTGCAAGCTTGCGTCTTACCTGTGAAATCCGGCATTGCGCGCGATTGAAGTTCAACCGGCAGAGCTTGTTGATGCGGAAGTTTTGGTGTTGGAGGGGCTGCGATGCGACGCAATTGGTTGCTTGGAATACCCAGCAATCACTGGTGCAGCTGCCGGGGCGGGTTTAAGTGGCAGTCGCGCGGCGCGCTCTGGCAGCAGGCAGTGACGCGAGATTTCACCGCACTCACGTGGACAAGGACCGGGATGGGAGTGGAGCCTCTGCCTGTGGCTGAGGCGGTGGCTGCCTGCCAGGCACATCACCACCTATGCTTAGGTAAGACACATAGGGTTGATAGGTCGCCTTGAGCTCACCTTGAGCTCACCTCGGACTCTTCCGACTCACCTTGAACTCACCTTGCCCACTTCCTGTTTGCCTCGGATCGGCTCGCTTCCTTTGGCAGACCGACCCTCATTCTTCACCAGTTCACCTCCACAACCTGCCGTGCCGGTAAACTCACCTAACCCAAGCCCAGTGCTCCCCGCGTCCTGGCGGAGTGAAGCAATTGGTTCTTCTCTGACGGCTCGTTCCTGGCGTCGCGTTCCGTTCTTCTTATGCGTGCCTGGTTTCTTCCTAGTTTACTCCTGAGCTTTGCTTGGTCTCTCGTTGCGTGCCTGAAGTCAGGGCAACCTGCCACCGACCTTGATTGTTTTGCTATCCTGCCTGGCCATGCAGCCGACGCCCAAGTGTGGTGCTCAATTACTGATGGATGTCTCTGATCTCTATTTCTGGATTCCCCCCCTATTCCATCCACAACTGACTCGCGACAGCGGGCTGGCCGAGTGGCCTTCGATTCAGCCATTCGGAAAATGCGGATTACTCTGCCTCTGTCTTCACAAGCGTCGGGATGGAGCTCTCAATAGTCTTCTCCGGAACTCCACGCATGATCCAGATATCCAGTTCGCTTAGGCGCAAAGAAGCTCCGAAAAGAGAAGGTTGGTTTGGTTCAGACCGCAACTCTTGAGTTGGTGCAACCCACCAGCCGAGGCAGCCAAGACTTTTGAGACTGCTACCTGCCTGCCTGGAAAGAGAAGAGGCGCGCGCCTTATTGCCATTTGCCAACGTCCATATTGGAAACTCTCTTTCTGTCTTTATCCTCGCCACTTTAGCTTTCTGCCTTTCCGAATGGCTCGGCTTATCAGAGATCATCTCGTAACCCTCCCTTTTCTCGTTTTCTTTTTATTCTCAGGCACGATAATGTTCCTGGCCAAATTAGGGAGGTAAGAACCAACTGCCTTGGTTGGATGGATTCCCGTCTTGGCAGAGCTTGGCATGCGAGCTTAGACATGATCCCATGGGTCCTTTTCGCCTCGCGATGCAACCGCACATTTAGCGCCGGCTCTCACAGCGTTGTTGTCCTTCCGGATTCATCTCCGGTTTTCGCCCGGTCTTGTCCGGTGCGCCCAAGTCCTGCGTCGGCCTCGTCCGTCAGTTCTCCCTTTCTCATCGCTCTTAGGCTCTTTGCTGTGCCTCTCGCTCGCGTCCGTCCGGTCTTCGCTTTTTGGTCCTGCTCCAGGTATCCACACGGTCTGACGCGCATTTGATTGTCGGCAGAGCAAAGTCAGGGGTCTACAGCGAATGATCCTGCTGCTGACCCCGTATGCTGCGATGCTTGGTGATGACTTTTACGTCAAATTTGACTCGGTCGTATCCAAGACTTAGCCCTGATGAGGAAGGCAGTCGTTCAACACCGCGGGCCCGACCCCCACCTGTTTGTTATCCGTATTCCCACTCGACTTGGTTGTCGCGGTAATAGCTGAGGCAGCAGAGAGTCGGAGCATGGGTGCGATGCCGAACCCACTCATCTCCGCCCTTGAGCGGATTCGGAAGGTCACAACTCCCAGCTCAAAGTTGAGAGTCATGAAGCTGAGGATGAAGGAAGGGATGTTGAGGTCGAAAGCTGGACGGCCGGCTGGCCTCGACTTATATATAAGACGGTCCTTTGCCATCAAGGTTCTCTCATCCCTCTAGCTCGCCATCCCTCTCAGCTCTCACGTCTTAGACCCGGTCAAGTCCCTCGTTCCCATCTCCACCATGCAGTTCAAGCTTCTCGTCGCGGCCTTTGCCGCCTCCGCCTCCGCCGCCTCCATCCCGGAGGCCCGTGGCCGCCCCGGCTGCGGCACGGCCGAGCCCACTGCTGAGGAGCTCGAGCTCACCAAGAAGCTCGCCGAGCTGGAGGAGGAGAAGGCCGCCAACGGCACCTTCTCCCTGATGGCCACCATCAACGTGCCCACCTACTTCCACGTTGTTGCCTCCTCCCAGACCGTGGCCAACGGCTACCTCACTGTAAGTGGCCCCTTGCAACGACTCCAAGGCTGGACACGGTGCTAATACCCATTGCAGGAGAAGATGCTGTCCGACCAGCTGGCCGTCCTCAACTCCGACTACGCCCCCCACGGCGTCTCCTTCAACCTGGTCGAGACCACCCGCACCATCAACCCCACCTGGGCCGCCGACGGCAACGAGATGGCTATGAAGCGCGCCCTCCGCAAGGGCGGCTACAACGCCCTCAACCTCTACTTCCTCCGGGACATCGGCGGTCCCTTCGGCTACTGCTACTTCCCCACCACCAAGCCCGCCGCCGGCTCCACCAACATGATCCGTGACGGCTGCACCATCCTCTCCTCCACCGTCCCCGGAGGCAGCGAGGTCGGCTACAACCTCGGCAAGACCGTCACCCACGAGGTCGGCCACTGGCTCGGCCTCTACCACACCTTCCAGGGCGGCTGCACCGGGTCCGGCGACATGGTCTCCGACACCCCCGCCCAGGCCAGCTTCAGCACCGGCTGCCCCGTCGGCCGCGACTCCTGCCCCAGCCAGGCCGGCCTCGACCCCATCCACAACTACATGGACTACTCTGACGAGTTAGTAGACCCCCACAGCCCCTTGAAGCTTGGAATCACCCCTTGCTAACGTTTTCTTAATAGTGCTTGCTACGAGGAGTTCACCGCCGGTCAGCAGACCCGCATGTACAGCTCCTGGGACACCTACCGTGCTTAGATCCTTTCCGATCTGAAGCGTTGACGAGTCTCATGTGTTCTGTACTGTAGCGAGGAGTTTCGGGGCCGAGTGAGGCTGACATTGTTGACGAAGGGATGTGTTTGGATGACGAGAGCTTCCGCGTTAAGTCGCGGGAGTTGACGAGAGATTCTTGGATATATATAGGGTTGGTTGCATAATTACATAATACCATCATCACGACTTCGCGTTGACGAAGTTGCGACGTCGAAACAATCAGTTGTCCATAAGGTCTAGTGGACAGCCTTTGTCGACCATGCTGAAAAACATGTAAACTTCCTGCACTCTGTTCCCAGTCCTCTATACTGTTGAATGACCCCCCCAGTCCAAGATCGGCCTCTAAGCTCCCTGCTGCAACGGGAGGACCCAAAGGATGTGTCTTATTGCCTATTTGGGGCGGGGGAGCAGTTTAAGGACATGATCAGGGGTGACGAAGTGCAAGGACATCATGCAGGCTTTGCAAGAGGCGACATTCTCGCTCATGGAGACAAAGCATGGCTTATAACAAGGCACAGAATTAGGAGCACATTAGGAAGATAATGTTTCCTGGTGTCAAGTTTATTGCCCAGAATGAGTCTTTATTCAGCACTGTCTTCTGTCTTCTTCGACCCGTCCTGCTCATAAAGGAAAACAACTCTGTTTCAGCCTTCTCCCAGTCCGTTACTTAGGCGCGACTTTCATCGGGGAAGCCTTTGGGAGGCTGCAGTCCGTAGCGGTGAAACGTCTTGCTTCCGACACCAGTCGAGGGTATTTACAGGTACGAAGCCTCGACCAGAAAACCAACAGTAAACTTGGAGTGGCGCAGGACGGACGCCCACTGGATGCTGTCGTAGGTCTGTACCGGGTTAGCTTGCTGGAACGCAGGATGGGACATCTGATCTGCTGCTTACATCTCTGGAGGTGTGGATGTTGGGGTTGGAAGTGCGGAAGGGCTCCTCGTTGACAAAGGCAGCTGCTGCGTATCGGTCAGCGTCATGTTAGGCAAGGTGGGGTTTCTGTTTGACTCACGGAAGCCGTTGGATCTAGCGCTGGCATGGTCGGAGCAGCCATAGCCACAGGAGGAGCTGGAG
>WIGM01001190.1:0-11280 GCA_014235935.1 Colletotrichum musicola
TTCAGGCTGCGGACGAACCTACCGGTCCCCGTGCCCCTGCCGCGTCCGAAGTCAACCAGCCGGTCCGCCTCGGGGGACTCCGGGTGCGTGTCGTCCGTCCACGACCAGACCACCTCGTGCTCCAGCCAGTGCTTGTGCGCCGTCTTGTTGGCCTGTATCTTGAGGTTCTCGAGCGCGGAGACGTGGTGGTGATACGCCATCCTGCCGTCGGACGAGACCACGACGGGCGGGTAGACGGACTGCAGGCCGCAGGTGCAGTAGTTGGCCTCCTGGTGATCGGGGGATGTCTCGGCGGAGGAAGTTTCGGGGGCGGATTGTTGGTCCGGCACGGTGCCTTTGCACGAGCCGTCACCTGTCCCCGGTGGTTAGCATCAGATTTCCAACCTCGCTTCAGAGAATCAACGTACACTTGCGGTCGCTGTCAAACTTCTCCAGTCCTGCCTCGAACCACGTCCACGACCCGTGGTAGGTCCCGTGGTGCTCTCTCTGGCCGCCCCAGCCCTGATCCTTGCTGCGCGTCTTGAAGACGATCTTGCGCACAGGGTGCGTCAGCCCCGGCGGCTGCGTCATCGAGCCCGCAAAGTACTCTCGCGGCGCATCCCTCGCGGGCTCGGTCGACGTGGCGGAGGGCTCTACGAGCGTGAGGCTCCTCAGCGGCTCGGCGATGGCGGACCCGTTGACGGACTTGGGCGGGAGCGGGGCGTCCTTGAACGCCTCGCCGACCCTGCGGTAGTCGAGGAAGCCGACGGGCGGGCACCGCAGGATGAGCCTGTTCTCGCCCTCGGTGGACCCCTTGACGGTGAAGGAGCTCGCGTTGTTGCGGGTGAGGGGATAGTGGACGAAGGCGGTCGAGTGCGGCCAGTACTCGGCGAGGTCGAAGACCATGTCGAGGACCTCGGGCGGGAGGTGGGCGGCCTTCTCGAGCATGACGCGGACGACGATGACGTCTATCGGCGTGGGCTTGTACTCCCCGGGCGGCGGGTCGGAGCGGTCCTCCTCCGGGTCGCCGGTGGGATTCATCGAGGCCATGAGGTTGTTGAGGGCGCCGAGTGCGGTGTTTGTTATGTTTAGAGCTGTATCTTGTATTTGTGTGAGGAACGACATGAGGATAGGTCGCTTTTAGGAGCGGAGGTGGGTAGTTAGTCAACAATGAATGGACGGGGGCGGTGGGAGGAGGCGGAATGTCGTGGCGTGGCTTCTTTCACCGCGGCAGGGACGGTTACGGTTACGTGTGCGGAGGCGACGTAATGTGTGGTGGATGAGCTGTTGCTTAAATTGACGTCAGTGGGGAAGGCGTGGGATGCCGTCGGCCAGTTCCGTATGTTAGCGCGGGTACTTCTGGGGAGCTGGGACGTTGCTCAGGTCTGTTGGTACTCTAGATAGGCGGCAATTGGAGATGCTGGATGTGTGACAGGGATGGAAGGCAGTCTTAATGTTTGCCCAGCTGGCTGACTGGTCATTCATAGCCCGAGATCTCTTCTTCTCAGGCCCTCCGACTTGCAGAAGCTATCTATTGAGAGGATTATTAGGTATTGGAAGGGAAATTCACTTTCATGTACAGAAGCTTTAGTGGTTGTGGACTAGAAATGTGGTGTAACAGCTGGTTCACATTGTTCTCTGCTGCATGTGACACGACCCATTTTTGGAATCCCTGCATCACTGCTTGACTTGGGGTGACATTATCGCTTATCGCCTATCTTTTATCGTCACGTGGTATTGCACCATTTCTAGCTGCGATAATGGAGCTTCGCCGATGACACTGGAGCTGTGGATTACCAACCAGCCCGGGACCAGGCCAGCAACGCGACGATATATAATTGTCTTTGGCGACTCCTCTTGGCCATACCGCTGGTAGCTGCATATCACTTTTGTTGCTCCCTGCCGCCATGAAATCACAAAGACTGGCCTCCACGGCCCTCCGCCAAGCTCGGGCGACGATTCCTCGACCAAACCCCTCCTCCGCATTTCGGAGCTCAGCAGCCGCGGCGCCGCTCAGCAACCAGCACCAATGCGCCCGCCAATTCCACTCCAAGCCGGCGCGCAAGGCCTCCAACAGCCCCGGCGATGCCTCGAACCCGGCCATGGCGTTCCCCTGCCTCGACGCCCTCGAGAACCGGTCTGCGAGCCTCGAGGCGCGCTACGAATCCAGCGGCCCGGAGCCCTCCTACACGGCCGGCGCGACGGAGACCTACCATTGCAAGGAGCCCCTCCTCCTCGACTGGGGCGGCGTCCTCCCCGAGTTCGACGTCGCGTACGAGTCCTGGGGCGCCATGAACGCCGACAGGTCCAACGTGATCCTCCTGCACACCGGGCTCTCCGCCTCGTCCCACGCGCACTCGACCGAGAGCAACCCGTCGCCGGGCTGGTGGGAGAAGTTCATCGGCCCCGGGCTCGCACTCGACACGGACAAGTACCACGTCATATGCACGAACGTCATCGGCGGGTGTTATGGGTCTACGGGGCCGAGCAGCATCGACCCGGCCGACGGGCAGCGCTACGCGACGCGGTTCCCGATCCTGACGATGGAGGACATGGTGCGTGCGCAGTTCCGGCTGCTGGACGGGCTCGGCGTGAAGAAGCTGTACGCCAGCGTCGGGTCGAGCATGGGCGGGATGCAGTCCCTCGCCGCGGGCGTGCTGTTCCCCGACCGCGTGGGCCGGATCGCGTCCATTAGTGGGTGCGCGAGGAGTCATCCGTACAGCATCGCCATGCGCCACACGCAGCGGCAGGTGTTGATGATGGACCCCAACTGGAACAGGGGGTTCTACTACGGCCGGGTGCCTCCCCATGCGGGCATGAAGCTGGCGCGGGAGATTGCGACGGTGACGTACCGGTCGGGCCCGGAGTGGGAGCAGCGCTTCGGCAGGAGGCGCGCGGACCCGAGCAAGCCCCCCGCGCTGTGCCCCGACTTCCTCATCGAGACTTACCTGGACCACGCCGGCGAGAAGTTCTGCCTGACGTACGACCCGAACAGCCTGCTGTACGTCAGCAAGGCGATGGACCTCTTCGACCTGGGGCGGGAGAACCAGCTCGCCGCCGCCGCAAGGCGCTCAGAGCGCGAGAAGCTCCTCCAGTCGGGCGTCGAGCCCGTGCGCAACGACGCGGCGTGCAGCCTCACACTCCCCGAGAAACCCTACGTCGAGCAGCCCGAGTCCAACGCCGGCGCGGGCGCGGCGGACCAGCCCGCGGAGGTGTCGTCCCGGCCGCCGGAGGACCTGATCGCGGGCCTGGCGCCGCTGCGGGACATACCCTCGCTCGTGATCGGCGTGTCGAGCGACATATTGTTCCCTGCGTGGCAGCAGCGGGAGGTCGCGCAGGCGCTGAAGCTCTCGGGGAACAGGAACGTGGCGCACTACGAGCTGAGCGAGGAGATGAGCTTCTTCGGGCACGACACGTTCTTGCTGGACTTGAAGAATATTGGTGGGAACCTGAAGAACTTCTTGGGCTGAGCGGCATGGGGGTATGGGAGTCTGACGGAAGGATTCATGAACTACCGGGGTAGGCGGAATGGCGGTGGAACATTATTGTAACATTTGCATAGCATGTACAGCATCCAGGCAGGAAAAGCATGTTTTTACGATTCAATCTGCATCAACGAAATTGAAATACCTTATTGCTTAGAAATTGACTGTTTTACTGTGTTGCATTCCCCGATCCTCCGAGGCATGCCGTTGTTGTCACCGGCGCCTACAGAGGGACCCGCAAAACAGCCCTCACGCGGTGGGCTGACGTCAACCTTTGCACTTACACCAACATCGGCCCGCCGCATTCCAGAGCGACCACGAGACCAGGGAGATGAACAGCACTGCGCCCAGGGCGCTCAACAAAGCCTTCACTCTCGTCGCTCGACCGCGAATCGCCCTCACACAAAGACAATTCAGCCTTCGTTCATACTCGCAACGCGCCGCGATGTCGACCGTCACGCTGAAAGACAGCGGCATCCAGGTCAAGCTCCCCGAGGGCTTGTCCGAGGACCAACTCCTGTCCTTCCGGCCTTTCAACGTAAGCTTTAATACCTCCCGCTACGGTGGACAGACACTGACAATCGCTAGAACTGGATCACTTGCCTCAGCACCTCCCTCACCCTCCAAGCCACCTCCAAGGACCACCCCTTCCACCCGGACCCCTACCGCCTCCGCGGCGTCACGGTCCAGGCGTTCGACCTCTTTGGCTCCCACAGGGTCGGGTTCCTCAAGGTCGCAGCCCAAGTGACCAACGCCGCGGGCGAGCACCTCCCCGCGAGCGTGTTCCTCCGCGGGCCCAGCGTCGCGATGCTACTCATGTTAATCCCGGACGACGCTCCCCAGGAAAGCGACGAGCGGTACGTGGTCCTCACATTGCAGCCGCGCATTCCCGCAGGCAGCTTGTCGTTCGTGGAGTTGCCTGCGGGGATGGTGGACGACCACGGCAGCTTCGCGGGCGCGGCGGCGCAGGAGCTGCAGGAGGAGTGCGGGATTGAGATTCACGAGTCGGAGCTGGTTTGTCTCAGCGAGCTTGCCGCGGGCCCGGAAGAGAAAGCAGAAGGGGAGGGGCTGGCGAGGGCGATGTATCCCTCCGCGGGCGGGTGCGACGAGTTCATTACTATCTACAGCCACGAGCGGCGCATACCGCGAAGCCAGCTCAAGGAGTGGAGCGGCAAGTTTACGGGTTTGAGGAGTCACGGGGAGAAGATCACGTTGAAGGTCGTGCCGATGGGGGAGCTGTGGAGGGAGGGGGCTAGGGATGCCAAGTGCCTCGCTGCCGTGGCGCTGTGGGAGGGACTTCGGCGGGAGGGCAAGGTCTGAACGGGAGGATCGGAATTGCACACGAGGAGAGGGATGTTGTTTAGAGCTTGAATTTCTTGGCTAGCTCGATGCCCTCGGCAATCGTCCCCACGCGCGCGTCGACGGCGTACCCTTCCTTCTCCAGCCGGACGCACTCGGCCCAGAAGTCGGCCAGCGGCACGGTGAAGACCTCGATGAACTCGTTCTCCTCGAGCTCGGGCTGCGGGTTCTGGTTCTCGGGGAGGTTCGCGTCGATGGTGACGTGCACCATGCGGAGGTTCGTGTTGCAGAAGCCGGGATCTGTCGTAGACATGGTCAGAACCAACCTCCATAGAAAGAAGCAAACAAGCATGAATGAAAGAGGCGTACCGTTGAACATGATAGGCGACGTCTCAGACGCAACGCCAACATACCCCGTCTCCTCCTTCAGCTCCCTGACAGCAGCCTGCTCCGCCGTCTCGCCCTCGTCGACCAGCCCCGCGGGCACCTCGATGGTGACCTTGTCGATGGGCGGGCGGTACTGCTTCTGCAGGATGATCTCCGGGCCGGTGGGCTTCTCGAGGATCGCGACGATGCCCACGCCGTCGATCTCGCCGCCCTTGGGCCGCGTGCGGCGCTCGGCGGACTCCCAGGTGCGCGGGGCGCCGTTCGGGTCCGTGTAGTTGATCTTGACGAGCTTGACCCAGCGAGCCTCGGAGTCGGGCTGTCCGGGGAGATGTTAGCAGGATGAGAGAGGTTTGGGGAGGGGGAGGTGGTTACCAGAGGCCCGGTGGCGGTGACCTTGGCCTGGCCGGACATGGTGAGTCGCGTCGAGCTGCGGTTTTGGGCGTTTCCGTGAAGAGGAGGCGATTCACGAGCTTGATGTCACCGCTGGCAGGGAGTGGCAGGGAGGAAAGGCGCGTGTTGGCGGGGTAGCTCCGAGGTGGTCGCACTCGGTGTAGGTACCCCGCGGCCAGCGCTGAGTCAGCAGAAGCTGGCAGGAGGCAGGCCCGAGCGTCTCCAGAGCACCTGCCTGTCGGACCGCTGAGTCTCGCTGGATCTACGGGATTTGCACTGAACATTGGATGGCAGCGAGTCGCCCGTTCTTTTGGCGCTTCACATCATCTCATTTCCAACATGCTGGCAGAAGATCATCAAATTTCTCCCCGATACATCACGGCACAATAGAGAAAACGCTGAGCATCTCTTCTGCCTACGATTCGGCCTTCCTCCCAACGGTGACATCTCTGCTTCGGCGTTCGGGGTCGGAGACTTGGCCATGGCCGCCAAGGTTCTGAGGTGATGCGTCTCAGACGATCAGCATCTCCATCCTGCAGAATCTGGGAAGAAAAGAGAGTCCTGATGGGTCCCCGCGATCGAGTCAGGGTCGCGCCTTAACAAAACCGCCGCATTACACCGACGAGAGAAAGACCCCATAAGACAAGCATCTCGGTCCGAGGCCCGCTTCGCTATACGGTGGAGCACCGCACCTTCAAATCACCGCGCATCACCCTCTTATCACCGTTGCCGGCCGGCCACGCGTCATGCGGTCGTCGGATAAGGTTTGGGGCTGGTCGGTCTGGGGCTGACGCACGTCGAAAGGGATCCCTACCGGCGGATAAAATACAGAGACAAGAGACCAAGTCATGACGGAGGGGCCGGTCATTCTGCGGTGTACCCTAGTACCCCGAGTCTTGGGACGAACATTCGACGAAGCGGTCGATTACGAGAGAAAAAAGATACTCTCGAGGTAATGCAGGAACAGAGTTCTGCAGGACTGCACGAGAGTCAAAAGGGAAAAAGTTTCGAGCATGAGATGGTGTGACGGGACGAGTCGCGACGAGGCAAGAATCCTGCTTTTTTTGTTCCGTCTGTATCCTTCTTGTGGTTGTCGACTGACTGACGCTGAGCCTACGTCAGAGACGATGTGCGGAAAAGAGAGGCCTGCGACGTCGGCGCGCCCACCTGCGGCCGTGACGACGCGTCGTTCCCCCGGCGGTTCGGTGCCGATTGCGAGATCATGCTCCATGCGCCCACTCACTCGCTATTACCGCTCAGTCGGAATTATCGACCCCTACTGTCAGTGCCAAATCGGCCCAGAGCCGCGACAGGCGTCAGGCCGGGGAGCAGGGGCATCGCTACGGTCGAGGGGCCTGCCACGACACGTTACCGGAACATATCCAAGGGCCTCATTGGTCGATACCGTCCTGCGAGGAGTCGTACGCCCAGGTGCACCGAAAGATCGGCCAGCGCCCGCTGACTCGCTGACGTTGTTGGTTCATGGGAGTCCCCGGCAGTGGTTGGTCCCTTGGACGGGTCGAAGCCAGGGTTCGAAATCCCTCTGCGCTCACTTGCGCGGCGACGCGGCACGCCATTTAATGAGCTTCCTCTCTGGGAACGAGATTACCAACTGGGCCGCGCCACTCCCCCATTTCCCCCAGATAATCGGCGACGTCTGGAAGGGACTTTTGCATCTGGCACGCAGCGGTTACAGGCCTGCCTTATCCTCAGCATCCTCCCCTTTTCTTCGATCCTAATTGTCTTTCGAGTAATAAGTGGTTCTCTGTCACCGTCCAGGTGAAGCGAGAAACAACGGTCAAGAATACCATTACAGAAGAAAATGGCCCCCAAATCGGAAGACTACGATGCCGACGTCGAGCGTCGACCCGCCGAAGAGACGCCTCTCTTGGCGCACGACCTGCCCGACACGGTTGCGCCCAGCCGGGGCTACCAGCTCAAGGTCATCGCCTGGGCCATGACCTTTATCGTCATCGTCGAGATTGGCGCATACCTCCAGATCCCGTCGACGTACCAGCTCATGGAGCAGATCATTTGCCGCAAGCACTACCCGGGCCACATCGCGACGGACGCGGCAGACGACGTCTGCAAGGCGCCGGAGGTGGCGGGAGAGCTGGCCATGATCAAGGGCTGGATGAATTCGTTTGACTGCATCCCGCGTGAGTGGCGGCGACGGTGTCAAGTCGGGAAAAGTCGCTGACTTGAAGCAACGCAGCGCTCCTCACCTCCATTCCGTATGGCATCATTGCCGACAAGTACGGCCGCCGGCCGGTTCTGTCCTTGTCCATGATCGGGCTGAGCCTGGAGTTTCTGTGGATGCTGCAACCTCGTGAGTATTGATGGAACATGTGGCTCCAGGTCGCCGGCTAACGAGACCCAGTCATGTGGTCCAACGTCCTGCCTCTCTGGACGATCTGGTTTGGTGCCATGTTCCAATTCATCGGCGGCGGCGGTGCCATCCTGCAGGCCATGGTCTGGACCATGGTGTCCGACGTGATCCCCATCTCCAACCTGTAAGAAGCCCCCAACTGGTCTGCGTGTTCCCGGGCCGCATCTAACCAATGCCAGGACGGCCGTGTACTTTCGCATCGGCGCCGTCGTGCTGGGCGGTGAGCTCGTCGTGGTACCCCTGAGCGCCTACCTCCTGGCCTTCAACCCCTGGCTGCCTCTCACCATCGGCACGAGTCTGCTCCTCGTGGCGGCGGCGCTCTCCTTCTTCATCCCAGAGACGCTGGAGCTGCGTCAGGCGGCCGACGTGGAGGTGGAGCAGAGGCTGCACCGGTCCGGCGACGACGGCGCGCGGGACAAGCGCACGCTGCGGGAGCAGATTGTGTTTACCATGAAAAACGACATGGCGCACGTCTACAACTTCCTCATCAAGTCGAGACGCATCGTTGCGCTGATTATGGCTTTCAACATGACGGTGATTGTCAAGTACGTGAAGATTGAGATCAACGCGCAGTACGTCCACAACCGGTTTGCGTGGTCCTGGGCCAAGGTAAGCAGTCACTCCCTGGTGTGTTGCGGAAATGAGTCAGGGCTGACCGACGGGAATGCGCAGTCGACCCTTCTCGGCACCGTATCGACGGTGACAAACATGACGATGCTGCTGGCGGTGCTGCCAGGCCTGAGCTGGTATATCACCAAACGGACAGGCCTGCACCCGCTGATCCGCGACTTGTGGCTGACGCGCATGACGGGCGTCTTCCTGTCCCTGGGGTGCTTCATGATGGCCATTGCGTGGAAGCCGTCGTTCCTGGTTGCCGGTATGCTTCCCTCTGCAGACGTCTTCCGGGCCAAACTGACAATGCACAGCCCTCGTCATCATGTCCATGGGCACGACGTACACCAACATCTGCCGCGCGCTGCTCAACTCGATCGTGGAGCCGCACACGATCGGCACGCTCAACACGACCATCTCGTGGGTGGAGCAGCTCAGCACGCTGATCGCGGCGCCCATCATCTCGGCGCTGATGCGGGCCGGGACGACGATCGGCGGGCCGTGGATCGGGCTGCCGTACATGGCGGCCACGGCGATGGCGATCGGGGGCACGTTTATCGTTTTTGTGTACCGCTTGCCGGGCGACAAGCTGCTGTGAGGAAACGAAACGGCGTGGGTTGTTTGGTTCGTTTGCGGGTTGCATGGCATTAGCGCGCATGGGTAGCGGGATAGATGCAGCATCTAGACAGCGCAAGAGATTTGGATTGCCATTTGACATGCCGGTGTAGATCTGGGTCTGCGGAAGCAGCTGCCCGTCGGTGAGCAGACTTGCCAAGGAGGTTTCCGTGATGTTGTCCGGCGAGGCGGGGCGCAAGCCGTTTCCTGGCGGCGCAAGATATTGCGTGGCTGGCAAATTTGCCGCATTGATTCCCTGGCGGCTTTCCAATAGCGGCGTGAAGCCGGGAAACCACATCCGCGAGACGTGGAAAGCTGCCGTAGTCTGTTTCCTCCGTGTGAAGCTCAGTCGACCGTAGATTCACCCCGACCTCCACTGAGTAACCGGCGGCAGTAGGTGGCCTCCCGGATGGGGTTAAGTAGGTCTCGCTGCCATCTCCCAGCGCTCAGAGCTTCTTGTCTCGTCCGTTCATCGCTCACCTGCTTTCCTCTCCCACATTCCTCCGACTTGTGATTTTTGGTCTTGATGATGGCAGTTGATGGTAAGTTTTAACCTTGTCTTCTCCCCGAAACTCTCTCCCTGCCCTGTTCAAGAACAGACCGCTCGCTAAATTTCGTTCTAGAATCGTCCAATCAGACCCGTCTTATTCCCGGCTTCAGCACCCCAACACCGACTCCGGAGCCTGCCTTCCCTGCCAACCTGCTTGCCTGCCCGCCCTGTGTGCGTGCCGGCCTGACTCCTCGCCGATAAGCGATAAGCACCGATAAGAGCTCCGGGCCATGGCGGGGGTGGGGTTCGCCGCATGATGTAACGCGCCCCGACGACATTTTTTGTGTGAGGCAACCGGGGAGGAGGCCGTCTGTCCGTCTTCATTCCGGACTTCAACATTGTTTCGACCTTTGCAGGTAAGACTTTCCCCTTGACATGCTCCCTGCTTCCTTCTGCTAACGCGACAACAGATTACCAACATCGGTAACAAGCATTGCTACTACCGCCACCGCTTCCCTAGACCCCGCACGTCTGCCCATCAGCTTCTCCCCACGACAACTCGCACCACCACCACCACTACCCCCGTCACCTCGCACATCGCCCACCATAGGCCGCCGACGCCGCGAGAAACACCCCAAGGGCAGGCCCAGCTCGCACCGCCCGCGCAACAAGATGGGCAACGAGGAGTCCACCATGCTCGACGACAGCGTCCACCCCAAGACGCTCGAGGCGCGCAGCCTGGACGCCGTCGCCAAGTACATCAAGTCGGGCGACGTCCAGAAGATCGCCGTCATGACCGGTGCGGGCATCTCCACGGCCGCGGGCAGTAAGCAACCCCCTCTCCCAAGCCACCCACATCCTGCACGTCGTTCCTAACACATCCCCCCAGTCCCAGACTTTAGATCCCCCGGCACCGGCCTCTACGCCAACCTGGCGCGCCTCAACCTCCCCTACGCCGAGGCCGTCTTCGACATCTCCTACTTCCGCAAGCATCCGGAGCCCTTCTACTACCTCGCCAAGGAGCTGTACCCGGGCAAGTTCCACCCGACCGTCTCGCACGCCTTCATCGCCCTCCTGGCAAAGAAGGGCCTGCTGCAGATGAACTTCACCCAGAACATCGACTGCCTCGAGCGCCGCGCGGGCGTCCCGGACGACAAGATCATCGAGGCGCACGGCAGCTTCGCCACGCAGCGCTGCATCGAGTGCTTCGAGGACTTCCCGGGGGATAGCATGAAGGAGCACGTGCAGGCCGAGATCGTGCCGAAGTGCGAGGCCTGCGGCGGCCTGGTCAAGCCCGACATCGTCTTCTTCGGCGAGGCCCTCCCCGCCGCGTTCCGGAACAACACGCACCTCCCCGCCATGGCGGACCTCATCATCGTCATGGGCACGAGCCTGTCCGTCTACCCCTTCGCCGGTCTCGCCGAGGCTTCGAGGTCGGGCGTGCCGCGGCTGCTGCTCAACCGCGAGAAGGTCGGGCAGATGGGCCGCCGGGCGGACGACGTCGTCGAGCTGGGCGCCTGCGACGCGGGCGTGCGGAAGCTCGCTGGCTTGCTCGGCTGGGCGGACGAGCTCGAGGACCTCTGGCGCGGGATCGTCGGGGAGAAGGAGGCGCTTCGGCAGCTTGCTTCTGCCGA
>WIGM01001191.1:0-11278 GCA_014235935.1 Colletotrichum musicola
TACAGCCACGACATCGCCCCCCGCCCGACGCCGCCGCAGCTCCCGCAGCGCCACAACGTCTTCGACGACGACGAGCTCGACAGACTAGACCTGGACGTTTCCAAACTACACTTCGGAAAGAAGGACGCGGACAAGACGGCCGACGACGTTCTGAAAGACAGGTCGGCAGCCCCGAACAAGGCGGCGATCCTCTCGGCCCTCGCGGCTTTCGACTCCGACGACGACGAGCGCGATGATACTTACGACGCCGATGATGTCGGAGGAACCGTGGACGCTGCAAATGACGAGGTGGACCGCGACTCGAGCGAGGAGACGCTGTTCAAGGCGTTCCAGGCCGATCCGGGCGTGTTCGACCGCCAGGCCGAGACGAGGCGGGGTCAGGCCAGGAGCAAGCTGAGGGAGGAGACGGGCATGACGGACGAGGCCATCGAGGGCTGGGCCGTGATGCTCGTGCGCAACCCGGCGCAGAAGAGGAGGCTCGAGGCCAAGTACAACGGCGCAGCGGCCTTCACCGGCGCACAGAACGAGCTTGTCTCGACATCGTGGAGGGCCGGCGAGGATTCCGAGGCCGACGGTGGCAGCTCGTCTCGGGGAGGACGGGGCCGCGGTCGGGGCGGCGGTGGCCGCGGACGCGGAAGAGGCGGACGGGGCAACGTGGCCGGCCCGACGGGCGACAAGGACACGGAGGCGGCGCGGCGGAGGAAGGAGGCCAGCAAGGGCTCGCGCGCGAACCACAACCGCAGGGACCAGAGAGCGAGGAAGATGGCCCGGGGCGGGCTGCCGGGTTAGATGAGCTACCTGGACGCCACACAGCTAATGTAATCTTTGCCTCTTGGCGCCACCCTGGCTTGAACTCCGCGCCGTCGCTTCCGCCGCCGCAGGGCGCTTCCCCGTGGCCGTGAAATCGTCGTAGAGATCCTCGGCGCTTAAGGTCAGGGCGTAGGGGCTCTTGATGTCCACGATGCCCGGCGTGACAGCCTGCGGGGTGAGGCCGAGGCCGTGGACGGTGTCCATGGTGCTGGTGAAGGAGGAACCTGCCTCTTCCACGCCCGTGTGGCGGCCCCACGACGCGTCTTTCGGCGTCGCTAGCTCCGAGGAGCCACCTACTGAAGGCATGTCCCCGTGGTCACCGATCATGGAGCGCAGCGACTCCCGCGAGCCGCGCCTGCTGTCGAGGTACGTCCGACGGTCGTAGCACTGCCGGCAGCTGGGATACACTGGATAGCAATCCGACTCATCACGATACTGCGGCAGCTGGGGCCGGCCCTGCTGGTCGCACCGCTCCTGGATATCGTCGAAGAGGTCCTCGACGGGCGTGAAGAAGGTCATTCTAGGCCCCGGGCCGAAGTACTTATTGCGCCCCCAGAGCTGGCCGACGAGCGCGTTGGACTCAGCGTCGACGATGGCCGCCCCGCTGTCGCCCTCCACACCGATGCCGCCGCGGATCCAGCCGTCCTCGTTGTCGTAGGGGCAGGGCTCCTCGACGAACCACTCGCGGGTGGCCTTGCCTGTCCCGTTCTCCTCGGCGGAGACGTACGCCGGTATCTCGCAGATCTGGCCGCGCTGCTGGCCTGAGGTCCTGCCGGTGGACACGACGGACGCGCCGGGGTTGATGGGGCTGGTGCTCTTGATGGGGAGCTCCTTGACCAGGGGCATACCCATGGTCTCGGAGGGGAAGTGGCGGAGGATGTTGGCCTGGCGGGTCTTGGAGGCGATGAGGATCCAGTCGGTCACGATGAGCGGCGGTTCCTTGCCGCAGTCTTCCCAGTAGGGATCGTGGGAGATGCGCGTCGTCTTGAGATCCAGGCCCGAGGTTGCCGTGAGGTTCCCGAGGGCGAAGTCGGTGCCGTCTGGGATCGTGTCGTGGCGCTCGTCGATGCAGCCCGCGCGGTCGGCGGGGGAGGGATGCTGGACGGCGATCTGACCGTCGTGCTGGAACGCGTCAACGAAGGGGTGGAAGTTGGCCAGCCAGTAACTCCCGCCGCCGATGACCAGACACGGCCCAAGGGTCGAGGTGCTCTCGTCGAAGTCCTTTGTTCCCGCGATACCTATGCTGTCGCCCATGCACGGGTTCTCAAAGTAGTACGGGTTCCGGGCCATGCACACCTCGTCGAGCATGTCCCTGCCGAGGCCGCGCGCCCAGACACGGTCAATCGTGCCGGTTGTGAAGACAAAGGAGACGGAAGCTCGGTGCGACTCCGGGAGGAGGTCTCGGACGTGGGCGGCGATGATGAGGCAGCGTGCTCGCGAGGGCTTCTCTTTGGTCATGATGCAGATGCGGCGGAGCCCGGGGGCCTTCCCGCGGATGACGCTGACAACGTGGTTCGGGCCGCACCATTTCGGGAGGAACTCGACCAGGAAGGGTAGCACGCCGTGCTCCCAGGCAACAGGAAAGCTGGCTCCTTCAACGAGGCGGGAGCCTTGCGCCCGGGAGAAGTCGCTTGGGCTGTCTGCTGTGCGTGGAGTTTGGCCTGCCGGGTCAGAGGAAGCATAACCAGATGATGACGGGCGACATACCGTGTTGCCTTCTATACTTTTTCTCGACAACTGCTCGAAGTTGCTCGCGGCACTTCTTCTTGGAAAAGGCGACGGAGAGGACCTGCTTGATGACTCGGTCCTCCGTGGTATCCTTTTGAACGACGGTACTGCCCTGAGAAGAGCCTGAGCTAGCCATTGCCGGAGCCATAGGCTTCTGAACGGTGTCGACAGCCGCCGCTTTTCCCTCGCCGGCGTTGGGATGGGCACACCTGACGTGGCTCTCCAGTATCCTCTTACTCTGGAACGAGCTCTCGGTGCATCCCGAGGCCGGGCAGATGAGGAGGTGCTCCAGCTGGACGTGCCACGTCAAATCACCCTTGGATTCGAACCCCGGCTGCTCGCAGCCTGCCCAGTTGCACTTGTGCTTATGCAGAGTCTCGAGGTGGAGCTGGAGATCCGCCTCCCGGTCGAACGCCTCGTCGCAGCGCGGTCCAAGGCATACGAATCTGCTCTGCGCGCGCTCAACCTTTTGCGTCGGCGATGGTCCGCGCGAGCGTTTCCTCGAGCTTGGCACCGGCCACTCGTAGGGCATATCCGTCTGCGTCGGTGAGTACCCGGAGCCGGCCGACGAGGGTTGGGACACACTGGCCGAAGAGTATGTCACGCTGCTGACGGTGCTCAGTGCGGGCGTGGGCGCCTGGGCTGCAGGGGTTTGCCCGTAGCCTTCAAAGTCCAATGGGAGGCGCTTGGGATAGTTTGGGTCCATCGGACCGAGTCCTTGGACCTGGGGCCATCCGTTCTCGCCGTAGATGGCCGGGCCGTAATAGAACGGGTCGAGGAAGGGGCCATCTGCAGGCGGCCACGAAGGCAGCGAGGCGAAGGGGTCAGGGCCCTGGGGACCGGGTCTCGTGGCGAACAGAGGGCCTTGATGGCTTCGTTTATGCATCTTGGAGGGCCTCTCGTCGAGAGGAGGGCGTCGTGATTGGGACATGGCGATGACGGGGCGCCTGGCTTACACCGGGAAGGTGTGGATCGCTGGTGTGGATGGCAACGGTTGGCGAAGCGATTGGAGTTTGTTTTGGCGTAATATTGAAGAACTGGCGTCGCTGTTTATGCAAGCGGAGGAGAAAAGAGACGAAGAGGGCGAGGCGAAAGTTCGAGGCGTGGGAACAGCGCGTGGTGGTGACGGGGGAGGGGACCTGGGCGGCCCATGGCGGCGGTGCGATGCGGCACAGTGAGCTTAGTTTGGTTGCCTTTTGATGTACACCGTTGACACGTGACGTCCTGGACACTGTGTGAAGCACCTATGACACCCAGTCAGCACAGTGTGCCCATCCAGTCGCACGCAGTAAAAGACCTCGGCCCACTCTTCCGGCGGCCTCGTCCTTCCCACGTCTTTTCTCACCGAGAAGGAAGTGGCGGACCACATAAGTGGTCGCTCAGGAGTTGGAGGTGAGACATCGGAACACCGTTTCTGAAGACTTTAAACCTGCCGGCAACTAGGGGATTAGGTTGGAACCGTAATACTTGACGATCACATGAGCGACCGTTCTTGAGCAGAGTCTTGAGTTGCTCTATCCTGTATTGAAACTCCTTGAGGTCGTGTTAAATAACACTCACAATTACGCTTGCTTCTGTACGTCATTCTCACTATCGTCCGTTATTGTCGTCGTCGTCGTTACTGCTGCTTGCGGGAGGTGGGATATTCAGCTTGGGGTGTGAAATAATGGTCCCTTCAGGTACACCAGCAATAACAAAAAGAACGACGGTATGCAGAGCTTGCCAATAACTCGTGCAGTCCATAGAATCGAAAGTAGGTCTGTTACAACCAAAGCTAGGAGGTACTTAGCCGTAGTTGCAGGAGCAGAAACTACACGCGTCTGGTTTCGCGGTGACAACCTGGGAGGTCTTGTTGTGGAACACTTGAGGGTAGGTTTCAGACGACCCCAGGTCAATTGGATTTAAAAGTCGACTTAGCGCGAAAGCATGATCCGTCAGTGCACCTCGGCCAGACAGCCGAGTCCCAGACCAATCAGGACTCGCAGAGAACCCCCACCCATCCTCGGAAGCGACATTCATCCATTCTCTCTTGCTTCCACCAGAATTTAGTTGGAACGTGTGGGTTCTGGCAACTCCTAGACAGAAGATAGTTCTCAAGTGCTCGCCCTTGACATTAATCATAACCATCGGCTTCATCCATCCTTGCTCCGCATCATCTATAGGCTTGACTCTCAACCTGTAGTGGTCGCGGTGCATCATCCTCCGTCGTTGGCGAGCAACCAAAAGCGCCCCCGATTGAACATCACCCTAAGTCTAGACCATTCTCGTCACAACTCCCTCCCGAGACCGTGATTGGCTAGTGGAGCAAAATGCACAGTCGAAAGCTTGCCGCTCAAGGGTTACAAAGTAGCAGGTCTTTTCCTTGAGTTTATCAAAAGCAAAAGCTTGTCGCTGGCATGTTCGCAGAATAGAGCCTCCCCGTGACTTGAACGATGCACGTGGAGGAGCATCCCAGCCAATCCAATCCGGAGCCCAAAGAACGTCTAGTCTGTAAGAGGAAAGACGTAGGATCGCCGTTATGGCCGTTTAGCAGTTTTCTGTGTAACTTTCCCGACTTCGAGACTCGAACGCCCACATGCCGGAAGTTGTCAAAATAGGAGTCTCTACAAGAGTCATCACTCTATCGAAACTATGAAGAATAGCCTGAATTAGCGAGTCACTCACGACTTTAAACCGAAAAATCGTCTGGTTCCACGTAATCGTCCGGTCTAACCTCCCAAGACCACGGCACAAGTTGAGACGAACACAGACTGCAGGCCGGAAGGGCAGCCCTGCCGGAAAATGGCACCGGGAAATAGGCCCTCCCCTTCGGACTTTCGATTCGACCCGCCGAATCCACGGACTTCGGTGACCCCACGGGGCGACGGGTTAACACGGCGCTTCATTAATACCAGATTGTTTTCGCGGATTCCGTCGGGTAGTTTTGTCAAGCGGTTTTGTCCGAGACGGTCACAGGTATTTTTGATCTCAATATTATACCACACAGAAGCAAGGGGCGGCCCGTCGAGCTTCCTCCTCTCCATCCCCGCAGGGAAAGTCCGTCGGGAACCTTAATGCGACATCACCCCGGGGACGTTTAACGGCAAGAGTCGCCTAGCTCTGGCGCAAAGTCAAATAGAAAAGTCTAGACGTCCAGACCGGACCACGCGTCGTATTGAGACGAACACCCCACGCCCTTGGAACTTCTCTGAATGGTCGGTTTCAGGGACTCAAGCGACATTCCGACTGCCGAAGGAGGTCTAGGATCAGGAGCACTCTTTCACTCTCTCACGGGGCCACTCGAGTCATTCGAGCCCAGCAGTTTGGTTCAGCCGTCCGAGATCTGGGGTCTTTTTTTCGAGGGTGATCGTCCTCTGACAGGCGGCGGCCGTAGCCAGTCCATCGGGCCCAGGGTCACCTCTTACCGGCCATCGTATAGGTAGAGAAGGCATGTGCTGACATAGCGTCTGTGGCCGTACCTCGTCGTCTCGGCATGAAATGGACGAATAGGCCCCAGTCCACGGCGAGACATCGTCGGGTGCTCCGGGACTCCAATGCCAGCTCATCTGCTTTAGAGTTTGGCCCGGCTACTTGCGAGATGGGTCTCGACGACTCAATCGTTGTGGAGATACTTGAGCACTTTGTGGTCCAGTGTCTTGAGCTGCGGGCGGGGAAGAGGGAGTCTCTGAGTTCCGGCCGCAGAGTCTTTGACCACCGATGTTGCCATACTTGCCGGCTATAAAGGGACCGTCTCTTCCTTGACTTTGCAACTCCTCCTCATCATCACAACTCAGACTCTTTACATCACAACAACCTTCTACACACTCACTCAAAACAACCAAACCGCTTCCAAAGCAAACCCCTTCACTCAAAATGCAGTTCCTCAACATCGTCTTCGGCATTGCCCTCGCCCTCGCCGTCCCCGCCCAGGTTCGTCGCAAAAACTCCCTCACCAAGCTACTCACACTGCAAAGTTAAGGAAAATGCTAACCCGTCGTTTCCTCCAGGCCGGCCAGTGCATCGCTCTCGGCGCCTGCTCCGAGGGTAACAACCTGCAGGCCTGCACCTCGGGAAGCTGCCACCAGAGGCTCGGACAGACCTGCACCATCAGCGGCAGCACCGTCACCTGCCCCAAGTAAAGCTTTCTTCTGGAAGCTTTACGGACGCCACGAGTCTCGTCGCCGCTTCGCTTTGGTGTGCAAGGACAGTGGAGGTCTTTTGAATAGTTCGGCCAGAGTTCTCATTTCAAATACAAGTTCGACTTGCTACGACTACAGCACGTCTCTTGCTTGTCGTAAGTGTGAAGGCCTGGACCAAAGGTTAGATTCAACAAGCTACTGCCTCTGTACAGGCCCACCCAAAGTTAAAGAGAGAAGGGAAGAAGAGGAGAAAGCCTCCATGAATGTCTGCATCACGGGGCTTAGGCATGAAATCGGATATATCCCATTGAATCCCGTCTTATCTCTTGTACACTTTCTTCCCCATCTTTCCTCTTGATGGATTACCTCTCTGCCTTCATCTGATCCACGTCTCCCTCGAAGCCAAACCCAAAACTGGAACGCACGTGTCTCGCCGCTGGATCATTGACCAAACTAACCCTGTCGTGTCTCTTCAGATCGCCGTCCCGTATCTTGAGAAGCCCGTAACCGATCTTCACGGACCTGTACTCCTTCCGCTCTCCCCAATCTACCTTGTTCAAGATCGGCCCCCTTGTTGCCTCGACGATGCTAGAGAATCCGGTGCCCCTGGATACCCCGCCGTTTCTCCGAAGTGCTGTAGTTCCGGCTAGAACGCCCAGCAAGGCGAGGAAGATCAACACGCTGTAGGCGCTGACCAGTATACGTTCGTTGTAGATATACTTCACAGCAGGTCTGGACCGGGTACATTGGTACATGTAGTCCACCTCAGAGTTACCTCCAGTTGTACGGGTCCCGGTCTGCTCGTCGGTCTTACGAGCCCACACTACCGCCTGAAATCGCGGCCTAGCGAACAGTGATATGAAGATGTTCGGGTACCAGCTGGCTATGAGTCCTGCTATGTTGCGGTGGGGAAGAGAGACCCGAGGATCCATGAGGTTGGTCTTCAGCACTTTAACGGCGTTATTTTCGTCTGGGGATTGCTTGATTCCTTTTATTCTCCCGCTCAATATCTTACGTATCATGAGGCCCATGGAATGATAGATGGCAGTTCGCGTGTACCGTTCAGTGTCTTGTGGTAGTATGTAATTGCTTTCTGGTTCGGCCGCGGTCTCGTCCAGAGTGCCGTCGTCGGCCACGCGATCTGGTATGTACGTCGTGTTGATAATTGGCGATATCAGATCCACAGCCGTAATATTAGGCGTCTGCACACCGTCACGGTAGACAGTTTCGAGAGTGTAGTTTGCCACGAAATGCTCGCACGCTATGACGACTGTGGTGAAGGCATCGGGCCTCTGGACGTCTGGGTTCTCGCCGAGAAGCTCTGTGAAGTTGTAGTCCTCCTTCAGTTCCGAGTACCCAATCCAAATGATCGGCTCCGTCCGCAATGCTCCGAGGTGCTTTGGATATGGCGGTGGCATTGTCGGCTTGCCTCCGGACAGGACCTCTAGTTGAGGGTTTGCGTACTCCCCGAGGAGTGTTGTAGCGATGTAAGTGTGATTCCCGGTGGGTGCAAGGTCTTGAACGTCGAACGGGATATCGACCCTTCCTGAACTTTGCTGTAAAAACCCCGGGCCCTCATCGCCCCTGATTATCTCACTGCATTTGAAGGCGGGGCCGACAAAATGGATCTCGACTGTGCAGTTCCACCCTTTTTCGCAGACTTTGTAGACGTCTTTCTGGTGCAATATGGGCTCTTGAAGGTAGGTGACCGTATCGAAGAAGTCTTCGTAGTATCCAGTGGGGGCCGTATAATACTCGAGGAAGTGTTCATCGGACTCGTTCTTGCTTGTCTCGTTCCAATAGACCAAGGCCTGCTGGTCAAGGTCATTGATTCTTGCTCGGCTTTGCCCTATTATCTTATTCCTCAGGCTGAAGTTCAACGACCGTACCCCGGGGCAAGTCGCGTTGACAGTCTCCTGGCTGGGGACTGTGGTGAGTGTGCTGGTCGTGAGGATAACACTCAGAGGGGAGGCCCTTCAACATTACATGTCAGTATGGTTCGGCCGAGACAGATAGTATGGGTAGACTCACCAACAATAGATAGTTAGAGCAGCGGCTATCTTTGCTTCTCGCAGGAATTCTATATCGAGAAGCGAGAGTGGCGTTTCGGGGGCAGCAAACAGCCCGTTGATAGTGGTCACCCTCAGGAACTTGTTGCCGAACGTGAACCACATTTGCTCCCGAAAGGCAGACATCACCGCAAACACTAGACACGACTTGGCTGCGAAAGCTAGAACCGTGCCATAGCGCATTGTAGTTAGTTGTCTGTCGTCGAAGACGAGTCCGCCCTGGAAGGATCGATAATAGGCGTGGTGGCCGAAGGCAAACGCTGTTCCAAGTACGAGAAACAGATACATATTCCACAACGGACTCCACTGCTCTTGGACGAAGGCTTTCAGCCGCGATACCGGACTCATCTTGCATTCGGCGTCTGTAGGAATCTCTTGACTCGAAGGTTGCAAGGGCGATTCGGCCCCTTTTGGA
This sequence comes from Colletotrichum musicola, assembly GCA_014235935.1. Classification (NCBI taxonomy): domain Eukaryota; kingdom Fungi; phylum Ascomycota; class Sordariomycetes; order Glomerellales; family Glomerellaceae; genus Colletotrichum; species Colletotrichum musicola. The sequence goes on from WIGM01001191.1 coordinate 9,141, forward strand.
AGCAGCTCTTGGCGAGCTTCATCCACCCGCGTGGAATTGGCCTCGAGTGTTGAAACAGATGCAAAGAAGTCTGACTGCTGCATGTGGCGAACTGCCGTAGGTAGAGGCTGGAACTCATCCATTTCCGTGGCTTCTGGCAATGTCATAGCCCGGAAAAAACCAACGAGCAAAACGTGTGTTGATACATCGTTCAAGAAAGACGAGGACGGTAAGTGTCAGTAGGGTTTGTTTTATTTCGAAGGTAACGTCCGGCTAGGTAGGTATCTGGACCAACGGAGAACTTTGAACAGTTTATCGTGCGGTTGGTTCACAGCGTCAATACGAGCATGCAAGTGAGCAGTGCATTAGCACAGGTTGGCCTAAGAACATCTCATTGGTGGAAGACCCGAATGTTGTTTCTGTTCGATACTGAGACCAACGAGGCTTGCATGGCCTCTAGACCGAGATCCTGCCAGCCACTTCCCGGCGTGATCACGGAAGGTGCGTCTGACGCCAGCGCCGTGGAACACGGATTATTCTGGTTAGATTTTGACAATTCCCGTCTTTCATTGAGGAGCCGTCCTAACTCGCAACGATGCTGTGGTGCATCAAACGTTGCACGGAGAGACTTTGCCAAGATTTGTGGTCCATGGAAATCCTCAAGTGCTCTTGGCCCGCTTAAACTCTACATGAACTTTCCCTATACAGATTTAGCTCAATGCGGTGCATTATTCTGTAAACCTAGACTTTCATAATGTCGCTTGCTGTACTACCTGAGGTGGTACGAGGAGTGGGATTGCTGGTTGCACCTGCGCCTGAGAAGTCCTCCAAACCGCATGTCAATCTCAAACCTCACTCCTTCTGGACACCCCAACGATGCGCCTCGTAGTATAGACAAGCTTATTTCAGTCCACGTCGTCGTAAGCAAGGCCTCTGGTGAGACGTCTCTACATGCAGTAGTCGAGTAGAGCGGAACGGAGACAGCAACGCAATCAATACAATAGGGACAAGAGCGCCTATACGACATATTTGACGGCATGAAATTCAGAAGACTAGGAGGGTCAGTACTATTACGATTCCCAGGAATAATACTAGGGGAGACAGCACAATTCCCAGGAATACCAGCGGTAATAGCGTATAGGTTAGAGGAATATCATACCATGTACACAGTAGTGAGCTCTTCTCTCTCACAGAAATACTTAAGCCAATGAGGTTTAGATTGACTCCTCGTACATGCTCACCCGATGCTCACTCATCTCTCACCCTGAGCATCATTTCGAGATCTAGAAGCAGCAACGACTAGTTGAGCAGGTAGGTGGGTGAAGAAATGTCACTTCAACAACATAGTAGAGTACCAACAAGTCACATTAATCGCTTACATAAACGCAGCTCAAGTTGGTTTCGTTCTCGCCATTCAACACGATTGGTGTGCCCTCAAACAATGCACCGGCTTCGTGGCTATTCATCACGGTAGTCATACGTCCGTTGCTTTTGGTGGTGGGGCATGTGATGGTCTTTAGGTGGCCTATCGCGGGCTAGAGATCCTTCGTCCCTGCATCACTAGCTCCAGAACGGTGCGATCTTGTCTTAATAACCTCGTTCTTTCCCAGCATGCATCAGACGCCACAGTTAACTCCTTTCTTTCAATTTCAAGAACCGCTCCCATCGCCGTTTTCATGGCCTCGATCTACACAAGACGTCTTCCAGCAAGATGGATCAGACTCATCGTCCTCCATCCCGGCTCTGGGCCCGACCCCATCGAATTCCACTTCAACGAAACCAGAATCGACGACCCGCCGCCCTTCCAAGCGCTCTCCTACGTCTGGGGCGACCCGACCTTTTGCTGCGTATCCCACTGCTCCGGGAATTCCGTCTCGATCACACAGAGCCTCTTCGACGCCCTGCGGCACTTCCGACTCCCGGACGCGGAGCTGACGATATGGGCCGATGCGGTCTGCATCAACCAGGCTGATATGGAAGAGCGCGGCGAGCAGGTCCAGCTCATGCGGGAGATTTACTCGCGCGCCGCGGGAGTGGTGGTCTGGCTGGGCCCGGACGCTGAGGGACATGCTGTGCGAGCGGTCCCGCTGATTGAGGCTATTTACGACGCTTGCCAGGGTCATGCGCTTTTGAAGGGCGTTGAGTTGCTTAGTATGGCG
>WIGM01001192.1:0-11268 GCA_014235935.1 Colletotrichum musicola
ACCTCGCGTGCGTTCTCCAAGTGGCTTGCAGGTATCTCGGTCGGTTCATCGTAGCCGGTCCATTTGACAGTATACTTTAGGCGAGGGCGGCCTCGGCCGCGGCGTTCCTAACGGGAATCCAGGATATCGTCGACTTCGAATTCTTCCAGGCCGTCTACCTCGACGGGCGGGGGCGGCGGTTGCCGCTGGCCTGGCAACGGATCGTCGGCAGCAGGGCGGAGCAGGTTGACGTGGAACACTGGGTGTATCTTCATGGAGGGCGGGAGTTCTAGCTCGTAGGCGTGGGAGCTTATCTCCTTGACGACGCAGAAGGGTCCAAGGTTCTTCTAATTGAGTTTTTTCTACGGCTAGAGTGTCTTAATGTTTTAGGAGTCTAGTTAAATAAACTAGTCTACTTAGTAGTGGCGGGCGGGCTGGCGGCGGCGGTTTGCTTGATCTTTATAGTGGGCGCGGGATGCAGTACTCTCGGTTCTCAGGTGTTCCAAAATGGCAGCCATTTTGCGGGCGAAGGCTTCGGCGTCTCGGGTTCCCGGAGACGGATCGTCTGACGTTAGGGGTTCGGCTCCCAGGCGCGGGTGGAACCCGTAGTTGGCGAAGAACGGGGAGACTCCTGTTGTCTCGGAGCGGTGCGAGTTGGCTGTGAACTCGGCCAGCGGGAGCCAGTCGGGCCAGTCGTCTTGTAGGTAGCCCACGTAGGCTCGTAGATACTGTTCGGTAACGGAGTTCACTCTCTTGGTCTGGCCGTCGGTCTGCGGGTGGTAGGCGGTAGAGAGAAGTCCCTGGATGTCGAGCTGTTTGTTCAGATGTTCGCAAAAGGCCGAGGCGAACTGGGGGCCTCTGTCGGATATTACAGTAGTCGGCAGGCCGTGCAGTTTCCAGACGTTCTTCAGGTATAGGCGGGCAGTTTCTTCAGAGTCGCAGGTTCCCATATAGGGGATCAGGTGCCTCATCTTGGTCAAGCGGTCGACGACGGTCATGATCGCGTCGTATCCTTAGCTGAGCGGTAGGTGCGTGATGAAATCAATAGAGATATCCCTCCATACTCTCTCGGGGACGGGCAGCGGTTTAAGGACGCCTTGTTGTCTCTCTCTATAGGCGTTGGAGCGTCGACAGGTATAGCAGTTCTTAATCCAACGCTCGACGTATAACAGCATACCAGGCCAGTAATAGCTCCAGCTCAACAAATCGTAGGTATTAGCGCGGCCGGCGTGGCCGGCCGTCCTGTTTTTGTAGTACCGACGGAGGAGTTCTGCTCTCAGGTCGTCGGAGTCGGGCACGTACAGGCGGCCTAGGTACAGCAGGCGGTTGTCTTCCAGGCGGCAGTCGGCTAGGGTGATCTTCGGGTGGCGGGCGGCGTTGTTCTTTAGGGCTCGGATGATGGACTGGGCTGTGTCGTCGGAGTCGTAGGCTTAGTCGAACAGTGCGGACAGGTTTGTAGGGAGGTAAAGCGGGTTCAGGCGGATTCGCGGGTCGATATTCTCCTTCTTAAGAACAGTCTAGCTCTAGTGTAACAGTCGTTTATCCCCTTCTTAAGGTAAGTCTTCTGACCTCCTAGTCAGGGCGTCCGGTTTGGCGCCCAACTTTCCCGGGCGGTATGTGATCTTAAAGTTGAAGCGTGAGAGGAACTCGGACCAGCGGGCCTGTCGGCGGTTCAGTAGTCGGGTCGTGGTAAAGTATTCTAGGTTCTTATGGTCTGTCAGGACTTTGATCGGCGAGGGCGCTGCCTCCAGCTCGGGGCGCCATTCTTCGAAGCAGCGGATAATGGCCAGGAGTTCCTTATCGTAGATCTCGTAGTTACATTCGGTGGCCGAGTATTTCTTAGAGAAGAACGCAACCGGGTAGAGCAGTCCGTCATCTCCCATCTAGGAGAGGACTCCTGCGGAGACGTAGTCTAATACGTCCGTCTCGAGGACAATATCTTTCGTCCAGTCAAACGGCACCAGAATAGGCGCAACAGTAAAGCTTTCCTTAAGGGAGTCAAAGGCCTCTTAACAGTCTTTACCCCAAGCAAAGTTCGTGTCTTTTCTCGTCAGATTAACCAACGGTTTAATAATTTTCGAGAAATCTCTAATAAAACGGCGGTAGAAGTTTCCAAACCCTATAAAAGCTTGGACATCTGTCAGGCAGGTCGGGGTTTTCCAGTCGGTAATCGTCTTGATCTTATCAAGATCCATTCTAATCCCATCCTTCCCAATAATCAGGCCCAGGAACTTGGTTTCGTAGACAAAGAACTCGCACTTCGAGATTTTCGCATACAGGCCCACTTCCCTAAGGCGTTCAAGGACGAGGCGTACGTGCTCGATGTGTTCCGTTCTCGTACGGCTATAGATCAGGATATCGTCCAGGTAGGCGGTACAGAAGGTGTCTAGGTATTCTCTCAGCGAGTGGTTGATAAACCTCTGGAACGTCACGGGGGCTCCAGTCATCCCAAAGGGCATAACGAGCGATTCGTAGAGTCCAAACCGTGTTCGGAATGCCGTCAGGTATTCCTCTCCCTTCCTCATGCGCAGGTTATTAAAGGCAGAGATAATGTCGATCTTAGTGAAGTACTTCATTCCAGCCAGGTTGTTCAGTGTCTCCTTCGTGAGGGGCAGCGGGTATCGGTCCTTGACGGTCATGTTATTCAGGGCGCAGTAGTCGACGCAGAAGCGGAGGCCTCCTCCTGGCTTCTTGACGAACAGGACGGGTAAAGCGGCGGGCGAGCTACTAGGGCGGATAAATCCTTTCTTCAGGTTCTCCTCCAACCACTCCTTCAGGGCCTGGAGTTCAGCGCGGTTCATTCCGTACAGGGGACCAAACGGCAGTTTCTGGTCGGGCCTTAGTTCCACGTGGTGGTCGAACGGTCGGTGCGGCAGGAGCTTGTCGGCTTCCTTCGGTGAGAAGATGTCCGCGAAGTCCTCTATCTCAGGCGGCAGGCGTGGTGGTCCTTCCGGAGCGGTGGCTAGCGCTTCTTCCACTTGTTCGAGGGTGGCGGCATACAGCTAGCAGCCTTTCCTTCGTGCGTACATGGCAGCAGCTCTCAGCGAGACCGGGTAGATGTCCAGGCGGGACAGGTCAGCGGGCTTCGGGATGTTTTCGGGTCGTGACTTCTCTGGAACCCTCTGGAGGGTCCGGAGACGGAATAGTTTCTCGGGCGTGTTACAGTGGCGGCGGCAGTATTCGCTGTTGAACTGGATGATGCAGGAGGCGAACCCTATTGTCGGGTCGTGTTGTTTCAGCCAGGGCATTCCTAGGATAATAGGGAAGCTAGCGAGGCGGGTGACAAAGAAGAAGGCGTTCTTCTGGTAGTGGTCGTTGATACGGAGGCTCATCCTCACGCAGTAGGTGACAGGTCCAGAGTTCGTGGGTTCTCCGTCGAAGACTTCGAGTTCGAAGCTCTTCTTCAGAGGTTCGAGCGTGAGACCTTGGTCTCGGGCCCATCCTTCATCTATAAAGACTTTCCCCTCCGCGCCGCTGTCGATCATGGCGTAGGAAGGGACCTTGCGGTCTCTATCGTAGAGCTCCACGGGGACGATCATCGGGTTCGAGCGTTGGTTACCCTCGTGCTCGATCGGGGTTTCATGTACGGAGGCGTGTGATATTCGGAGGCGGTGAGTTAGCGCTTCGGTAGACGAAGCCTGGTCGCGACTTAGTCCAGGCTTACCCCGTTTACCGAACGAGAACGTTCAGAGTTAGAACGGGGGCGGGAGCTGTTATAGGGAGTTCGGGACGAACAGCGACTATCGAGGTAGCCTCGACGTACGGGCAGGGGACGTATATCAGGTCGCGGGCAGTCGCGGATCAAGTAGTTAGCGGAGCCACAGCAGTAGCAGAGGTGGTTTTTCTTGCGGTTCGGCGAGCGGCGGGTCTGACGGCTGAGGTCCATCGGGTCCCCGGGGGGCAGAGGGTACTGGCGAGGGGAGACTGGGCGCCCCCTCGGGGGGGAGTGGTTCTTGACGGCGGCGCGGGGGTCGTTAGGGAACGGGGGTCTAGTGGTTCGAGTCGGGGGGGCGTGAAGCTGAAGGCGGTTATCCAGGTCCTAGTAGAAGGCGGCGAGACAGTGGTAGTCTCCTTGGGGAGGGTCATAGTATAGCAGCATGCCCTTTAGTTCGGAGGATAAGGCTTGTTCTAGCATCGTAGGGAGGGAATCTTCCTTCATCTCGCCTTCCAGGGCCAGGCGGTGGAACTCGGCGAAGAAGGAGGCGAAGTCACGGTTCTTCTATCTCAAGCGGTATAGTTCGTTACGGGCGTTACGTACCCAGTTGGGGTCCCCGTATGCATTCTCGAGGATAAGGAGCACTTGTTGGTAATCGGCGAGCGTACAAGTCCCGTCGGCGATATATAGTAAGATTTGGGCGTACGGGAGGCCACTCAGGCGGCTAGTCACGTAGCTCATACGGCTCTAGGGGTCGGGGAATCGGTCGGCGTTAACAGATAGTTTCTGGCGAATTTGGGCGGTAAAGCGTCGGAGGTCGGTACGGTCGCCCTTGAAGGGTTCAGGATCGGGGATTCTTTCGGAAACTCGGGCGGAGGAGGCAGGTTAGGAAGTAGCAGGCGTAATCTCGCCCACAGGCGTAGCTATCGGGGCCTCAGCTCCTTTCCTCGGAGGGGGATCAGGGCTGCTCACGGTAGGCAAACGAGCCTCGAGGGCTCTCTGTGTCTCGAGTCGGGCAGTAAGAATAGCATCGTCCTTCCTGTCGAGGGTAGCCTAGAGGTTCTTAACTACTCCCTGGGCCTCTATAAGTTCCCTCTAGAACTGGTTCGCGTCGGAGCGGGCGGTAGTAGCTTGGGCTTCCATAAGTACAGCTCGGTTATCGGATTCGGTAATCTTTTAGAGCATCGCGGAATACTAGTCGGTGATTTTCTCGACATATTCGTTCACCCTGAGGATATAGTCGTACCAGGGGTCGGGGTACTTCGATACATACTGGGCGAAAGCGTTCACGTCTTACGGTTAAAAGGGCGGACGCGGGAAGTCGGTCATTTCGGCGGTAGCAGGGTGCGTCCGGAGTCCCGTAAAGGAGCTACCTAATGTCACGGTCGGGGCTCTAACGGGCAGGGAGACTCGGGAGGCGGCGGTGGATTCGGGCGAACAGATTCTATTGCTATAGACGGGCGTAGGCCCTACAGGTAGGTCAGGCTCTGTTGACGAGAGGTAGCTCGAAGAGCTACCTCCAGGACGTGTCAGAATCTTCGGTTAACTACACAGTGCCGTGCGCGAGTCCACGTGACTGGCGGTATGGGCGGAGAATGAGTCAGCTTGTCTGGCGGTCGGGCTTCCATCGAGCCCGCCAGGCTCGAGCTGTGACACTATAGACCTAAGCACTACTAAAAAATAGTCTAACAATAAAAAACCCCAGCACAACCAGTACTACAACTATAATAAGCCTAGCTATAGATTATATAAATACCCATAACCTAAGAAATAAAGATAGTAACCTATACTAGGAGGAAAGTAGCTCAGTACTACTTTTAAAAAAGACCACACTAGACTATTATGGACTGTGTGCTATAGCGACGAATATACTATCTATAGAGACCCCAAGAAGTAAGCCGGATAGTACCCCTGCGACACTAAAAGGTCTGTTTATGATATGACTAACTTATTTAAGAAAATACTCACTATATCCTATAAGGCGCCTAACTAGAAGTTAGTTTGTAAAATAATTGAATAACTGGACTCTATAGCCTAGGAAACGACATTAGGCCTTAGTGATGTATAAGTACTAGTCCTATATATGGACAAATAAGAAGTATAAAAGGATAACGAGAAGTTGATCTAGAAGTTAGATATTATCCTTAATACCCTATATAATACTATAATTGAGAAACCTAACGACTTTAACTTATATACTAATATTAGTATTCTAACTTTTAGATGTATAGAATGTATTAGAACTTATGGTGACTTTACTAAGTTATAATAGTTCTATTATAAGCCTAAAGAAAGGGAAAAAGGAGACGTTTGTACTAACGAAAAGCAAACTAACGTAGGAATGGACGATAAGTCGCCCTACGACTTAGACGAACTTTGTGACGTTACCTAATAATATGTTTAGAATGAGAATTTTGGAAGGATACGACCTAAAGACCCGAACTTAGAAGCTAAAGAGGAATAACCTGAGAAAGGAAAATAGGAAGAAGGGATTATTGATATATCCCTTATAGACGATAACTAGGAAATCGAATTCTATAGTGTAGGACCATACTGCCGACAAGAGAACTAATTCCTAGTAGTTATAATTGGAGACTATGACTAGCTCGATGTTACTTACCCGCGACATAAGGACATATTTTGGTGCTACTGTATGAATGATTAGTACCCTTAATATCTAGTAGATAAGACTAAAACAGGATTCTACCTATGACGAGCAAAACTCGAAGTGATTATATATATCTATAATAACGATAACCTATACTTGTGGACTATTAGTAAGTTTACTAGTCCTAAAATAATCCTAATAAAACCTAATCTATGATTTCTAATGAAGTGTCTTTACGACTTTAATATAGATTAATAAGACTGTAAGAAAGACTAGTACTAGGTCTATTATATCCCCAAGGCTAGATAGTGGAGAAGGAAGTAACTCTAAGCTAAGAAGAAGACTAAGTTCCTACTACTAGTACTACGAATTAAAAATACCCTTGCAAAAGAAGGAGTAGTTAAATACACTAACGAAGATAGTATATATATAGAACGAAGGCTGAAGTAGTTAAAAAACTAAACTCGCCTACTAACGAAGGATCATAATAGGCAATTATAATAAGATCTATATACTTGGCCACTAAGGCAAGCTAGAAGGATAAACACCTTTACCTCGAATTAATAATAAATGGAATATAGGTTAGAGCCCTAATTAATAGTGGTACCTAAGGTAACTTTATATTACTACGAACTATAAATAACTTATAGATACTATGGAACGAGAAAGAGGATCCCTATATACTTTGTAATGTAAAAGGAGAAGAAGTATAGTATGGTGGAGGTATTATTGATAGTGAGACTATGCCCCTTACTTTAAGCTACTGCGACTAGAAGATATACTATTGCCTCGATATTACGGATATAGGACACTAGGATATCATCCTAGGACTACTATAGCTATGAGAAGAAAACCTATGGATAGATTAGAAGGCTAGTTACCTCCATTAGGACTACGAAAAGAGTTCAGTTACTAAAGGATACGGTCGACTACTGGCTTTAAACGAACCTTATTATAACAAGTTAACGACAAAAATATCACGATTTATTGCTTACCTAAAGGTTAAGGAAGTAGTCGCTAGGCCATTATAGGAAAAGTATTTTGCTATAATATAAGAAAGATCGATCCCTAACGAAGATTGACTTCTATCTATCCTAGAAGAATATAGAGTGTACGAGAAGTTGTTCGCTCTAATACTAGAAATAGGCCTACTGGAATATAGTGCTTTTGACTACGAGATCCCTATTAAAGAGGGATAGATACCGTTATTTAATAGAACATACTAGTTAAACTAGCAAGAAATATAGGTACTGGATAAATATATCGACGAATACCTAGCTAAGGGCTATATTAGAGAATTAATATCCCTAGTAGGATACCTAATCCTGTTCGTACTAAAGAAAAATGGAAAATTATAACTATATGTCGATTACCGACAACTTAATAATATTACTATTAAGAACCAATACCTACTACTACTTATCTTAGAACTATAAGACTTACTCTATGGAGCCAACTAGTTTATAGCCCTTAATCTTAAAGGAGCCTATAATTTGATTAGAATTAAAGAAGGGGAGGAGTGGAAAACCGTATTCCGCTACTACTAAGGATATTTTGAGTACCTCGTTATGCCCTTTGGACTCACTAATGCCCCTATAATATTCTAGAACATAATTAACTATGTCCTACGAAAAAAGATTAATATCTTTATAATTACTTACTTTAACAATATCCTTATTTTTTTAAAAACCCTTAAAGAATACAAATAATATATATATTAGGTACTTTAGAAGTTTTAGGAAGCTAAACTACTTATCGAACCTAAAAAGAGCGAATTCTATACTTAGAAAGTGGATTATCTAGGATTTATTATTATACTTAGTATTATTAAGATATTAGATAAGAAGATCGTTGTAGTTAAGGACTGGCCAATACTATAGAATGTTAAAGATATTTAATTATTCCTTGGATTTGTTAACTTTTACTAACGATTCCTTAAGGGATACTTAGGTAATATTATTATACTTATGGACCTTATAAAAAAGGATGTTAACTGGAATTGGACAGATAAATAAGAAGTAGTATTCTAGAAGATCAAGGACTAGGTCCTTAGCGAACTAGTACTCACAATACCTGACCCGACCCTACTATTCAAAGTCAAAACCAATGCCTCGGATTATACTATTAGTAAATAACTTAGTTAACGCGACAAGGAAGGACGCCTATACCCGTACGCCTTCTACTTAAGAAAACTTAGTAGACTAGAACTTAACTACTAGATCTATAATAAGGAACTTATAACTATTATTGAAGTATTTAAGGAATAAAGACTATACCTCTTAGGAACAAATTATAAAGTTATAGTATATATAGATTATAAGAACTTTATATATTTTATAACGTTTAAAGCCCTTAATAAGTAATAAATTAGATAGATAGAATTCCTTTTAGAATTTAACTTCTAAATTATTTATAAAAAAGGAACTAAAAATAGTAGGGCTAATACCTTTAATAGAAAATTGGACTATAAAATAATAGTCCTAGACGAAACCTAAGTGATCCTTAAGGAGGATTAAAACGGTAACTTTGTACTTACTATACGACTTCTAATAATTACTGAACGAGTTAGTACTGGTACGCCTAGATAGATAACCAACGAGATAATTAGAAAAGTACATAGCGCTAGGGCGTATAGTTACTAAGGAGTAATAAAGACCTGGAAACGAATTAGACAATACTATAGTAATAAGGTTACTTAAGAATAGGTCGCTAAAGCTATTAAGTACTACGATATCTATAACAAAAGCAAACTAGTACGCTATAAGTTATATAGAGAGTTATAATTGCTCTCTATACCCGACAAAGCATAGTAATTAACTTCTTTCGATTTTATTATTAAATTACCTTAATTAAAAGAGCTACTTACTAGAAAATGGTTTAATAGTGTCTTAGTTATTATAAATAGATTTACTAAGTACGCATACTTTATTCTATAGATTGAAGTTAGTATAGCTAAAGAACTCGCCTATATCTTTAATAAATACATTCTTAGTCAATACGGTCTACCAATGGAGATAGTGTCAGATAGAGGAACGCAGTTTACTTCAAAGTTTTAGAAATCCCTAATTTTATAGCTTAGATCTGAACTATGACTGTCTACTGTTTTTTACCCTTAGACCGATGGATAAATAGAAAGGATTAATTAAATCCTCGAAATATACTTAAAAAGTTATGTTAATTATTAATAGAACGATTAGGTTATATTATTACTAATAGTCTAATTTGCCTATAATAGTATAGTAGGAAAAAGTATACAAAATTTACTTTTTTACTTTAACTATAGATTCGAACTAACTGCCTATAGAGAACTAAGGACCAGACTTTTAGTAATTAAAGCTAAAGTCCAGGTTAACAAGATCAAGGAAATCCACGAATAACTCTAACTCGACCTCGAGTTTGTCAGATAATATATATATAAATACGCCAACACATTAAGGATAAAGGGACCATCCTTTGAAAAGGGAGATAGTATATACCTTATCTAACATAATATCAAAACAAAACAACTAAGCAACAAATTAGACTTTAAGAAACTTAGACCTTTTGAGATCGTTAAGAAAATCTTGGAAGTCAATTTCAAACTCGCATTACTAGATACTATAAAGTATTATCTAGTTTTTTATATTTCACTTCTAGAACTAGTACTAAAAGGATCACAAATAACAGATTATATCAAAGTCGACCCTAAATAAGATTACAAAGTCGAACGAATCATCGATCATATCGACCAATAGGACAGTACGGAACTATAGTACCTCATCAAATAGAAAAACTATAGACATAAAGAAAACACATAGGAACTAACCTCGAATCTAGTAAACGTACAAGACGAACTATAAGAATATTGGACACAGTGGTAGGAACGACAACACAAGACAACCACACACGTCACCATCAACAAGTCACACATCATACAACTACAGCCCAAAATTCGACCAATCAAGAACCCCAAAGGAGACAAAACATTTCTTCACCTAGGAACACCAGAACTCACCTAAGAACCCCCAACAGACGCCTCAGGAGTACCACACTTCTTAACAGCTAGAACTGAGTCTAACAGACTAAACTCAGCTAATAAAGAAGGGAATAAGGCTATATTAGGATAAACTATATCCTAGTTTCTAATAAAATTTAAAGTAAGATAGTTAGAACTAGTAGAAGGAGGACGAGCTTCTTTTAGTTAATACTACTCTACCTTTACTTTTTCCTTTTTAACCTATTCTAATTCCTTTATATTATTAATACTACGACGTACTGTATATATTATTTTCTTAAACTACATCTTTTTTTACTTATAAAGATACTTAACCTTCGTATCTAGAGTACAATGTTCCTCCTTAGCCTACTTTAAGGTATCCTTAAGTTTTTAGTATTGATCGCTAATACGATGGAGTTGTTGTGTGGAAAGACCCTGGAGGTCGTAGTAAGATTTGCCGCTGCGAATATATTCGGCACAGCGCGAAGAATCCAAGGGAGAAGCCTCGTACGATAAAAAGCCGCGCAGCTCACAAGAAGAGTAAACTGGTATGACGATTGAACGCTGAAGAATGATAGAGAGTAAAGAATTCTTTTTAACTATCTTTTTAGCAGAACGACTATTAAACGACGATACAGCCTTTCGTTTTTCAACACGACCTAACATAGTATGAGTATTATTAAAGGAGGCAGAACAGGACGACCTCCTACCTGAGGATAGAAGACCTACTTATGCTGGTCTTGAGGACAAGACCCTTGGAGAGGAGACCTGATGTTACGACCCGTTAGGCATAATACGTTGGAACAACCCCGCCTTGGATCCCGGCGGCTAACGCAGGACCTATATAAGTAGTAACACAGGTGTAACCAGGAACCCTCGGAAAGGAAGAACTATAGTACAGGTCACGTGACCTTGGGAACAGGATAGAGATAAGATAAAAGGATGGATATATTAGATATATTTACTATCTAACCTATCTACGGATATATTGGATATCGAAGATATCCAAACTAGCCACCACAAAGGAACTGTTCAGGACCTGTATATAGG